>CAUYQG010084904.1:0-28781 GCA_963574415.1 Tarsius wallacei | reverse complement strand
AGACGGCTGAGGAAGAAGGATCGCCGGAGCCCAGCAGGTCGCGGCTGCGTTGGCCAGGTGTTGTGGCCACTGCCCTCCAGTCGGGGCGACAGAGTGAGACTCAAACACAAAAAAAAAAAAAAAAAAAAAAGAAATAAACTGTAATGTAAGCTATAAACTTTAGTTAATAATAATGTATTCATACTGTTTCATCATTTGTAACTAATTTGTCTCATTAGTGCAATATTTTATAATAGGGGAAACTGCAGAGGGAGAGGCAGTATATAGTAACATTTTATGTTTGCTGCTCAATTTTTCTGTAAAACTGAAACTACTTTAAAACATAAAGTCTATTCATTTTTTTTTTAATTAGAGAAAGAGGAAAGAGAAAGAAAAATTCGAATAATATTGCCTATTGCCTTATCTGGGTGTGGCAAGACATCATTTTCCAATGATAAAAAAATCAAGTGATAGACAAATTCATTTGCTTGATTACAAAATTGCACACTAAAAATATTATTTAGTTATTAGTACTAAGTTTTGAAGAAAAGAAGGAGAGAAAATAAAGAAGAAATACCTAATTATATAATTGTTTGTATAAGTCTTTAGAACAACAGTAGATTAAGTATATATACATGCATAATTATTGTGTCTAGTAATCTGTATATAAATATAGTTACAGTTTTAGACACTAAATTTAAAGGTAACTATCAAGTTAACCCTTATAATAAATATAAATAAATTATATATAATAAAATATTTATATACAAAATATACATAATTTATATATTATAATATATAAATATATAATCAAACACATGTGTGTGCATGAGCACACACATGCACTACATAAAGAAATGGACTATATTAGCAAAAAATGATAAACAACATAATCCAAACAAAAAGTATGCCAGGGTCTTACATCTTCAATTAAAAATTGGACCACAAATAAATAATCCAATTCTATTAATAAAGGTCACAACCTAAACAAGAGAGTCTTTAAAATTGAAAATAAAGGGAGAGGCAAGTAGACTCCAAGTAAATGCTTACTAAAGTAAAGCAGAGGTTGCAATTTTAATATCAGAACAGGTGGAGCAGCTAATTCAATTCTGAATGAGAAAAACAATGCGGTTGGAATTCTCCATCATATAAGAAGATTTATGGTAATTAAGATAGAGGGTTTAGGCACAAAGATAAACAACTGTAGTAATTTAATATAATATATAACTCAGAAGCAGATGCATGCATATATAAAAGCTTAATTTATAAGTGAGCTGAGCTGAAGTTTTTTGGGAAAATGACCGACTCTTCAATAAATTGTTCTGAGAAATTCTGCTATCTACTCGGGAAGAATAAATAGCTCTTTCAAAAGGAATTAATACTCAAATGTAAAAGGCAAATCTATGAGCTTAATGAAGAAAATATAAAAGACTATGCTTATAAAATTAGACTGGGAAGATGTGTTCTTTTATACAAGTTGAAAAGTGCTTAAATCATTAAAATGATTTCATAAATTTAAATACGTTAAAATGTAGAATTTTCTGTTCATCAAAAGTGAGTATAAAAACATGCTGCAAACTGAAAGAAGATATTGAAAAATATACACCTGTCAAAATATTTGAGCCCGTAATAAAAATAAACTTTTGTAAAACACAGGGAGATAAACGAAACAAATTTTATTGTTTTAAATAACAAAAAGATGTTTGTGGCCCTTCACACAAATAACAGCATAAATGACCAATAAACATCAAAAGATAATTACTTTAAAAACTATAAGAAATTGTATGTTAAAGTCAAAATGATATATTCTTCACATTCTCCAATTTTACCAAAATTTAAAATTCTGACATTAATTTTAGGAGATGGATGCAAAAAAAATGGTGTTTTATTCACTATTGATATAAGCAAAATTTTTATAATAACTTTAAAAAAATTTTTTCTTACTTTTGTTGCTTTTTTATATTCAATATTTAATAAAAAATTAAAACCAGTCTATAATTCTGTTAAAATAAAATCTATAATGTAAAATGTGACATTGAAACACTTGCATATTATGTATCTCAGAAGCCGTGATAATAAAGTTTTGCCTAATTTGTGTTTTCTTCCTTAATAAATAGCTTTCAAATTGCACTTATAAAATTCATTCTCCATACGGAAACACAAATTTTCACAGAAGCAAATAAGCCATATCGGTGTGGAGATGGAGAGATGCTTTTGTTATGCTGGCCAAAGAGTATAAATTTCTGTTAGATAGGGTAAGTAAGTTCTGGAGATCCACTGTACAACATTGTAACTATAGTTAATAATACTGTATTTTACATAAAAATTGCTGAAAGTAAATCTTAAATGATCTCATCTCTTTTTCTCTCACAAACACATATACTCAAATACACAAAAAATATTTGTTAGGTGATAGATATCCTAATTAGTTTGATTGTGGTAACCATTTCACAATGTATTTATGCATATATAGCAGAACATTCCATTGTAGATCATGAATACATACAATTTTTATTTGTCAACTATATCTCAATAAGCTGGAAAAATTTTAAACCTAAAAAGTAAACCATGACTTAAGATGAAGGATTGTTTTTACTACATTTTATGCATGCTTATACATGAATGTGCAAATGTCAATTTTTTCACATGTGAAATCCAATTCTCTATTTGAATCTAATGTTTCTACAAAAACAAATAATTTTTTTCTGTCAATATATGTGTCAAACTAACAATAGTCACAAATTCTTTGGCATACTTCCATTAAATAATGAGTTCTATTCCGCTGTCCCTTGTGTCTGGGCTAACAATAGAGTTTAGCAAAGTAGTATTATGTGAGTTCCTAGATTAGCAGCTTTCACCTTAGTATCTTATAATCCTAAGATTCTATTTTTGAAGACCAACAATGCTGCAGGAGAAACAATAGGGAGTGGTACTAAGACTGTGAAAAAGGACAGGGATCCAACTGTACCCGGTCTTTCAAACATTTTCATCAAGTTGACAGGCAACTAACTAAGCATATATTGGAATTCCCAACTAGCTCAGCTAAATACCATTGAGTGGCTCCGGTCAACCCGTCATAGAAATGAAGAATCACTCAGTGAAGCTCTTCTCATATTTCTGACCTGCACTGCATGATATATTGTAAAAATATTTAAGCCACTGTGTTGGAATAGTTGTTATAAAGCCATACATAGATAATAAGAAATTTGTATTTACTTAAATTTGTTTAGATTATTTTCATTTATAAAATAAAAATTGAAATTGACTATGATGATCAATATGCCATGGTAAATATAGCCATTCAAAAATTACAATCTATTAATTTCTAAAATTTAATTTAAAGAAATTCTATAATTCACTTATTTAATATTTATGGGGCCTGTATTTTGTGATCAGTACAGGAGGTAGAATATGGAACAACATTTTCTGTCCACAGGTAGCTTATATTCTACTTGATGAGCAAAAACTAAAGACCAAGTCGACAAATTAATTTTAAAGACTGATATGTGTTATGACGGAAACAATGTTATTAAGAGGGTAGTGGAAGAAATTTAATTTATGTAAAGCAGTTAGGAAACCCTAAATGCTACCACCACTAAGATGATGGCATTTAATTTGACATTTTATAAGGAAATATGAAAGTGTGTTCCAAAGAGTAACAGTATAACAGTAACTAAATTCTTGATTCAGGAAAAAATGTGACAGAGTAGGAAACTGATGGGCAGTCAATCAGTCAGGCTCTGTAGTGAAGTAAGTGAGAATTTGAGTGGCCCAGATAGAGGGTAAGATAAGACAGGTATCAATTCATGGAAATATCTTACCATTATAAACTAAATGTTGACATCATTTTTTCTATGGTCAATGAAGGGCATTGGATGATCTTAAACAGAGAAAAGACATTATTCCAAATACATTTTAAGGTGATAACATTTTATGTTATGTTGAAACAGATTGGAAAAGATATTATTAACATTTAGTCATTCCCTAAAATCTTTCAGAAATATTTACATAAATACAATATTTATATGAATGCATATATTGTGCAGAAAGCTGTGCATAGATTTATGGGAGATCCAAATGTCTCATATCATATTTCTTTTTTTACTAGTAATTTAAAAGAATAGAGAAGATAAACTAGGTGAATCTGAGTAATCCTTGAAAAGAAAATCTTAACCAAACTTGATTTTTGAAAAAACCAAATATCTTAAGCAGTTCAGCCTTAGTAGAAGAATATCAGTGACACAATAAAACTCTCACACAGGGTTGCATAGTCTGAATTTAGGCATAATGTTGATGTATTGCTAAAAGGATACAAGCAAGTCCACCTTGAAACAGAACATTCTCTAAAAAGTATCCCATGTATTTAAAA
This sequence comes from Tarsius wallacei, assembly GCA_963574415.1. Classification (NCBI taxonomy): domain Eukaryota; kingdom Metazoa; phylum Chordata; class Mammalia; order Primates; family Tarsiidae; genus Tarsius; species Tarsius wallacei. The sequence goes on along the minus strand of CAUYQG010084904.1, from coordinate 24,433 downwards.
AGGAAAATGAGGTTTACATTTCATTAAGGTGTAAAAGCAAATATAGATGATCATAAGAAATAAGTTAGTGTCACAATATAGATCAAATGTCATCCATTTACATAATATTATTTCCTTATCTTTCATTTATAAATTTTAGCAAAATTTTAGAATATAGCGATATTAAAACATCTTTTGAAATAGTTGTCTCAGACAAATATGTTCTTAAATGTGCTTCATAATCCATTATATTAAGATGATTCTCATGAGAGAGAAAATTAAAACAGGCGCTATCACTTTTTACTGTCATGATCATAATGGGCACACCACACTATTTTAACACACAATGACATTTCTCCTATTGTGTTGTATTTTTTAAAAGTCATATATTTGCTTATTATTGTTAATATTGTGGTATGAGCACAATGTAAGGTCTAGTCTCTTAACAAATTTGTAAGTGTAAAATAGAGTATTGTTAGCTATAGACACAGCATTGACTAGAACTTATACCCATTGAAAAACAACTCCCCACTTATCCCTCCCCTGCCTTCTGGCAACCACCATTCTACTTTCTACTAATATGAGTCTATTTTAGATACTTCATATAAATGAAACAATGCAGTATTTGTCCTTCTGTAAATGGTTTATACTGCTTAACATACTTTCAAGGTTTACACATGCAGTTACATATTAAATAACATTTTTAAGGCTAAATATTATTTCCTTGTTTGTAAAACCACATTTTCTTTATCCATTTACTTGTCATTAGATATTTAAGTTGTTTCCACCTATTGGCCATTGTAACAATAGGTTGCTACAATGTAACATTGGTTGCTACAATGAATATTGATATGCTATTATCTCCTCAAGATCTTGTTCTGAATTCTTCTAGATAGATGGCCAGAAATGGGATTTCTGGATCATATGGGAGTTCCATTTTTAATTTTTAAAGAAACTTTTATATTATTTTCTTTAGAAAGTTTATCATTTTGCATTCTGATTAATAGTGTAGATCCTTATCAATACTTACCTTTTTTTTTTTATAATAGCCATCTTAACAGTTGTGAGGTGATATCTAATTGTGGTTTTGATTTGCATTTCACTAATGACAATCAGTGACATTGAGCAACTTTACACATACCTGTTGGCCATTTATAAGTCTTGTCTGGAGAAATTTCAATTCAACTGTTTAGCCCATTTTTCAATCAGATTATGAATTCCTTATGTATTCAGGAAATAATCCTTTATCTGATATATAGTTTGCAAATATTTTCTCCCATTTCATAGGTTGTTTTTCATCTTGTTGATTTTTTTCAGTTGACATGCTGAAGCTTTTAGTTTGATTTAGCCCCACGTTATTTTTTACTTTTTTTGACTTATCATTTTGGTGTCATATCCATTGCCAAGATCAATATCAAAAAGGTTTTATCCTGTTTTTTTCTAAGAATTTTATAGTTTCAGATCTTATGTGTAAGTGTTTAATCTAGTTTAATTTATTTAATCTATTTTGTGAGTGGTGAATGATATGAGCATAATTTTATTCTTTTGCATGTATTCAATTTTTCAACATGATTTATTGAAGAGACTATCCTGTCCCCATAGTAAATTGTTGGTACCTTTGTAAAAGAACAGTTGACCATATATACATGGGTTGATTTCTGGACTCTTTATTCTGCTATTTTGGTTTATATGTCTGACTTTATGCTGGTACCTTACTGTTTTAGTTACTGTACATTTTAAATATATTTTGAAATTAATAAGTGAGATGCCTTAAGCTTTGTTCTCAAAATTACTTTGGTTATTTGATGTTAATATCTAAAATATGCTTTTAGAAACTCACACAAAACTCAATACCAAAAAATATAGTAAACTGATTTTAGAAATCGGCAAAAAACCCCCTGATAGACAAAGATCTATGAATAACCAATAAGCATATGAAAAAATTGCCCAATATCACTAACTATCAGGAAAATGTAAATCAAAACTACAGTGGAATATTTCCTCACAATTGTTAGAGTGGTTATTGTAAAAAAGACAAGGGATAAGTATTGGTAAAGATGTACAGAAAATGAAATGTGCACACACTATTGTTAGGAAAGTAAATTGGTGTTGCCATTATGAAAATAAAATGGAAGTTCTTCAAAAAATTAAATATAGAACTAGTGTATCATTCAGCAATTTTATTTATAGGTATACATACAAAGGAAATTAAATGAGTACTTCAAAGTAATATCTGCACCTTCATGTTCAGTGTAGCATTATTCACAATAAGTAAGTTATGGAAATAATCTATATGTCAACTAATGAAGGAATTGTTAAAAAAATGTGACGCACACACATCAATGGGATATTCTTCAGCCATAAAAAAGAAGACTATCAGCCGGGCTCGGTGGCTCAGCCTGTAATCCCGTGCCTCTGGGAGGCTAAGGTGAGTGGATTGCCTGAGCCCGCTGGTTCGAGACCCACCTGGGCAACTTGGCAAGACCTCATCTCTACAATAATTCAAAAATTAGCCGGGCTTGGTAGCGCGCGCCTGTAGTTCCAGCTACTCGGAAGGCTGAGGCGGAGGTCGAGGCTGCGGTGATCGGGAGCGGCCACTGCACTCCAGTCTGGGCGACAGTGAGACTCCAAATCAAAAAAAAAAAAAAAAAAAGAAGAAGAATATCTTTCCCTTTGTGACAATATAGATAAACCTGGGGAACATTATGAAAAGTGAAATAAGATACAGAAAGACAAATACCACATGATCTCACTTATATGTTGAATCTAAAATGTTAAACTCATCAATACAGAAAGTAGAACAGTGGTGCCCAGGGGAAATAAGAAGTTGTTATTCAAGAACAAATTTTCAGTTATAAGATGAGTATGTTTGGGGGATTTAATGTACAATGTGGTTACTACCGTTAGTAATACTGTATTATTTACTTGAAATTTGATGAGAGTAGATTTTAAGTGTCTTGACCCCACACATGCTAAATAATTACAACGATGGGTGGTGATGCATGTGTTAAAAGTATTTGCCTGTGGTAATCAGCACACAGTATATAGATAGGTGTATCAAATCATCATGTCCTGCATATTAGACATGTACATTTTTATCAATTAAATATTTTAAAATAAATTTTTAAATGAGCATTAATTTATTAAGTGTCCTTGGAAGAAAATGACAAGTTCGTTTTGCAAAAACAAAGGAGAAAGTGTGTAAAGTATTCCTTAGTTTTATGAAGAAAATATTTTACTTGGCTAGGGATTATCATGTAAGTTATCTTATAGTTAGAGAGACAAATAATTAATTACTAATGTTGAGATATTTAGGCAGAGAATGAAGAAACGAGGATGACTTGAGGAGGTAAGTCTAGGTGAAGTCAGATACACAGGGTTTTTTTTTAAAGAGCACAGTAAGAACAGTAGAATTGAGATGAGCTTCATCCACTTGACATATTGGCCTAGTACCAGCACTTTCCTTTTGACTTAGAATCCTGTGAATTTTCTGGAGATGCAAGAAAATCAGACAAAGTCAGAGAATGTATCAGTTATATGTGACCACAGGCTATGAAAACTGACATGAGCAGTTTGAATTAGTATTCATGGATTTCAGGTCTCTTGCAAAAGTGTGTGGACTGGATATAGCCGAATCAGTTAATCATGGTCATAGACTTTAGGACTGAAAAGAGAGGCAGTAGTATTTAGAGCAGCTATTCTTAACACTGGCTTCATATTATAATCAACTGGGGACATTTATAACTCAAAAATTCTAATTGAAATAACTCTTGTGATGGGAAAGAGGCAATAATATTTATTTAATCAATGATTTTATCAAACTAGAGCATACACATATAATTTCATAAATAATAAATGTAAATATGAATTAATTTTTACAAAGTAAACACGTTTATCTAGCAACTCAGAAACTTATTCAAGCTCTCTATCACTTTCCTCTTTTCTCCCCATTATACAATGGTAAACAATAACCTTACTTTTTACATCATATTATATATTCTTACACCACTCTTAACTTTTTAAAAGTGAAATTATGTTCTATTCCCTCTAAGTGGTCTGGCATTTTTGCTAAAAAGAATATTTATGAGATTTACTACATTATTATTTTATTTTGTTTGTCATATAGTATCCCATTGCATGGATATTCTATGACTTTCACCTCTTCTGTTTTGATGGACATTTGGGTTGTTTTCAGTCTGGAATTATTATGAGTAATGTTTGTAATACCAACTTTTGCTGGATAGATGATTGCATTTTGTATGCGTGTAATTTGAAGTGGAATTGCTGATGTGAATACTGTCAGACAGATTTCCAAATAGTTGAAATAATCTAGACCCCCATTTGTTTTCTAGTTTATCTTTATTATCTTCAAAACTTTATGTAATAAACAGGTTTCATTTCAATATTCTGAATAGTACATATTGTTATCTCACCTTGGATTTAATTTGCATTTGAGTTTCTAGGATGGCTAATAATGTTGAGCACCTTTTATGTTCTTTGGCTTTAGTAAAAAAAATACTTGGCCAAGTCTTTCCCAAATTAATTCTACTGATTTGCAGGAAATCTGTATATATTCTGAAAATGAATTATATTTCTTTTTTTTTTTTTTTTTGAGTTGGAGTCTCACTCTGTCACCCAAACTGGAGTGCAGTGGCCTCTCCCGGCCACCGCAGCTCGATCTGCTGGGCTCCGGCCATCTTTCCGCCTCAGCCCTCTGAGTAGCCGGAATTACAGGCACAGGCTACCATGCCTGGCTGATTTTTTTTATTTATTGTAGAGATGAGGTCTCGCCAAGTTGCCCAGGTGGGTCTCGAACCCACGGACTCAGGCAATCCACTCACCTCACCTCAGCCTCCCAAAGTGCGGGATTACAGGCTGAGCCACCGAGCCCGGCTGAATTATATTTCTTTTGGTTAGATATTTTGCAGACATTTTGTCTTATTCTTAGATTTACCTTTTCACTCAGCTAATGGTGACCTTTTTTGTTTTTAAGTTGGAGTCTCACTTGGTCACCCATGCTGGAGTGCAGTGGCAAACTCGCAGCCACTCCAGCATCAACCTGTTGGGCTCCAGCGATTCTTCCGCCTCAGTCTTCCAATTAGCCAGAACCACAGGCGTGGGCTACCACGACCAAGTAATTTTTAATGCATTGTAGAGTCGAAGTCTTGCCAAGTTGCCTGGGCTGGTCTTGAACCTGTGGGCTCAAGCAATCCACTCACCTTGGGCTCCCAAAGTGCTGGGATTACAGGCTGAGCTACCAAGCCTGGCCTAATGGTGACTTTTGATGAACATAAAATGTTATTCTAATGTAGTCCAAAATATGAAGTTTCTTTTATAATTAACTTTCTTCTTTTTTTTTTTTACAATTAACCTTCTTTACAAACTTCAAATCTTAAAGATTTTAAAATATATTTTTATAAAATATATTTATTATTTTGTCATGTAAATTAAGATCTACAGTGTACCAGCCATGGTGTCTAGACTGAGATAGATGTTGAGATTCTTTTGTTTCCCTTTCTATGCCTATCCAAGTGACTAAGCACTTTTGCTAAGTAAATCATCCTTTCATTATGGATTTGTAAAGTCACATTTATTGCAAATTTATTACAATAAGATGATCATATTAGTGCGAGTCCATATCAAAACTCTACTCTTATGATGAGTCTGATTTTTTTGTTTTTATACAATTATCATACTATCTGAATCACTGTAATTGCAAAATAAATATTGATATCAATAGTGATTCTTTCTATCTTATTATTCAAGACTTGACTAGTCATATAAATTTTAGAATTAGCATGTTAATTATAACAAAAAAATAAATATTTTGGAATTTTGATTAAATTTTTTTTGAATTTGGAATATAGACTAATTTAAGGAGAACTGACATTGAAATGCCTGTTAACAAACCAACCATGGTGCTCAGTTCCCCCCTCACCCCTCCTACGTGTGACTGCCCCAACCTTCCAGTAAGCAGTTAACCACATCCTGGTTGGTGGAATGCCCAGATAAGCTGTTCTGTAACTGCTCGAGATGAACTGTTCTGTAATTGTTACTGTTCTGTTAACTGTTCTGTAACTGAAATTTCCTGCTTGCACCTCAGCCAATTCTGATAAAATTGTGGTTTCGGCCTTTATAAACCCCTTGCTTGCTCCATTCAGGGTCGAGAGTTTCTTTCTGGCATGACTGCTGACGATAAAGGACTCAATATTTGACTCTCAGTGTGTTAGCGGCTCCGTACTCATGGTGTGACTACAACAACATTAACACAATATTGAGTCTTCCAAACTAAAAATATTACACATTATTTTACTTTTTAAGTAATCTTTAATTTCCTCTAATAATGTTTTGTTATGGATATAAATGTCACTTACAGCAAGTGACTTTATTTCTGCTACTTTGTTTTTGATATTGATATTATTGAAATGTAATTGCTAATTATGCTAATACAAAAAATATAGTTGATTTTTTTTATTGAAATTAAATTTATCTGTCTTGTTACATTGCCTTATTAATTCTATTTAACTGCAGATTGGATTGGATTTTTTACATATATATTTATATAAATAATCAAAATTTTGTTTTGTACTTTCCAGTCTTTAAAACTTTTGTTCCTTTTCCTTGGTGTATTGACTTAGCTAGTGTCCCCATGTGATGCAGAATAGAAATGAAGTACACTGGCATTATCAAATTTCCAAACTCAAATAGTAATATTCTTTTTTTTTTCTTTTTCTTTTTTTTTTTGTAGGCTGTCTCCCTGCTCTTTTGATGGTTTCTTTGACTTTGCAGAAGCTTGTCAGTTTGATGAGGTCCCACTTGTTTATCTTATCTCTTATGGCATAGGCACTTAGGATTTTGATCAGGAATTGGTTGCCAGGTTCAATTTCCATAAGGGTGTCTCCTGCATTTTCTTCTTCTTCTTTTTTTTTTTTTTTTGGTTTCCAGAAAATGGTAATTTAGTGGGTACTTTAATTTTTTTTTTGAGGCCCTATAATATGTCTTAAATCTGGTAGTATTGGTTACTCCCCTGTTTTTCTTTTTTTATTATCATAAGCAGATTTTTAATTTTGTCAAAGACTTTTTATTCTCAATATATTGATATTATCATATAAAATTTCTCTTTTATTAGGCTAATATGATAAATTCCATGGTTTCATTTTCAAATGTTAAACCAAACTTTCATTTCAAGTTTAGCTGTAATATGTTATCTTTTTTAAATAAAAAATTAGATTTGGTTGAATATTTTGGGGAGGATTTTGCATCAAAATCAATGAAAGATTGGTTCTAATTTTCCTTTCTTTAAATGCTTTTGTAATGTAAAGTTTAGGCTTCAAAAATTTTAAGTAAAATAACTTCAGAATCTATAGTGATGTCTCCTTTTATTCTCAATATTGGTAATTGGTATTGCCACATTTTAATCCTTAATATAAAAGTGAAATGTCTAGGATCCCTGAGACATATTTAGTGAACCTGCAAGGTCAAAATGATTTTCACAGAAATACTAAAATAAAAGTCTCTTGACATTATGTAAAGAAAAGTGGGGAGAGGTGGCAACTTAGTCAATTTGATTTTTTTCACTGTGTTTGCTGTGTACACATTTGTACTCATAGTGCAAAGGTAATGTTGAGTAAGATACGAAAAGCTACTTTTATTGAATCTCAGCCCTTGAGTACGCATGTTTTTAAAGTTCAGTATGACCAATTGGGAAGTACAAATAAAGTACTTCTGCTGCATACCAGTCTCAGATGGATTTCTCAAGGAAAACACGTTACATTTTTCATCAGTTGATCTAACTAATTTTCAGGTAAAAATAGTTTTTTATTTTTACTTGAAAAAAATTAAAAGAAAAGCATGATTATTTACACTTGTATATTTGACAGATGTTTTCTCATAATTGAATGCAGTAAACCTTTAATTTCATAGTGAACAACTGATAGTACTTATTGCTAATGATAAAACTTGAACTTCAAGCAAAAAGTAGAATTTAAGAAAAGGTGTATCTATTACTATAAGCTTGATAGTTTCTCAGTGCTTGAAATTTTACTTACTGATGAGCTATGTGGAGATAGTAGTGAATACAACATAGAATCATATCATAATATGTGGCAGCATTTGTAAGTTATACGAGTATGTAACTCATGGAACAATATTTTTCAAATGACCAATAAATGATGTGGTAAAAGCATGGGTGGCTACAAAATCTATTCATTGTTCAACATACTCTATGTAAAAGAGTACAAAAGATTCATTGATAAAGTTTCAAATTCTACTTTTCAGAAACAAACTAGTTATTAAAGATTGGTTCAAATTTTCATTTGAGTTTGGGTTTAGTATTACAGAAAATCTAAAGTTATCTGAAGAGACTCATAAAGTGGTCTGTGCTCTTCTAAATATGCATCATTGTGAAGCCAAGTTCTCCTTCATCACTTCAGTCAAAAGAGCATATAAAGCAGATTGAATGCAGAAGAAAATATAAATTCAACTGTCTTCTATTAATCCAGATTTTTGAGTTTTAAAATATAAAACAATGCCAGTCTTTTTCCATAATTTTTGGTTTACAGAAAATGTGTCTTTTTAAATAAAAGCATGTTATCATGTTAATATGTAATTAGTTTATAATACTTTCAAACAATTTATTAAATAACTATTTTCAATGTTCAGTTTTAATTTTTAATAGAGCAAATATTATTAAGGGTCCAGAGGAATCTCTGGCACTCTTAGAGGCCCTGCTGCTTGAAGGTCCTGAGCTCTAATTTTATTCCCTACCCTTTTGGGAATAACTACATCTCTGCTTCTCTTTTCAACTTCTTGTCTACCTCTTTCCACCCAACATCTGGATTGTTAGGGTTAGTAATTGGCCAATGTCATTTTGCAAAACTTCACAGAATGCTGGGTTTGCCTTTAACATTTTTCTCTAGGGATCCTAGTCCTAAGGTCCTTTAACTTGCCTTGATAGCTAACTGATGTCTTCAAACATTTAAAAATAAACCTTTTATCCAAAGGTGTTCTAGGTTTTCTTGGTGGAGAATTGACTTATTAAAAAGTTGTCCACTATATAGCCTAAAATGGAACTTTCTCATAAGGACCTTTGGTGAAGTAATGGCAGAGTGTGTTTTTTAAGTTCCCCCAGATGATTCTACTATGTAGTTAGGATTGGAATGGCTTTGTGGAAGCGATAAAGAAATATCAATTGCATATGCCTGGATCAAGACTTGTGTATCCAATTGATGGTTAATTTTATGTGTTAACTTGACTAGGTCACAGAGTACCTAAATATGTTATAAAATATTATTCTGAGTGTTTTTGTGAGGGTGTTTTTGGAGATTGACATGTAAATTGATAAACTAATTAAAACAGATTTTCCCCCTTAATGTCAATGGGCCTCATTCAATAGGTTGAAGGTATTAATAGAATAAAATGACTAACCCTTCTCTACGTAAGAGAGAATTCTTCTTCTTGCCTGATGACCTTTAAACTGGACTTTTCCTGCCCCTGAGCTTGCACTGAAGCATTTTCTCTTCCTTGGTCTCAAGCCAGCTTTCAGAATGGACCTACATCATTGATTCTTCTGGTTCTCAATACTTGTAACCTAAACTGGAGTTTCACCATTGACTCTCCTGAGTGTTCAGCTTGATTATTCATCCTGTAGACTTTGGGTTTTGCCAGCTGCTATAATTACATAAGAAATTTCTCATAATAAATATCTTGATAGATGATGATGATGATGATAATGACAATGATAGAAGATAGGTAAATAGGTGATAGATAGATAGATAGATAGATAGATAGATAGATAGATAGATAGACAGACAGACAGACATTGCTGGTTCCATTCTTCTAGGAATCTCTGACTAATTGAATATCTAAGTGTGTTACATAGTCATGTATATTGTTTCTTCTGCTGAACAAAGTCTTAACTTCTTTGTAAAGACATTATGTGGGAGTTATTTGAAATAAAGACTGTATAGAAGCTATTATATAACATAAAATACAACTAGTATAAAGTGCTATCTGATTTAACGTATATATTCCTCTCTATCTACATTTTACCTAAATATAAAGGCCCTAGGGGTTATTAAACATTTCAGACAAAAATCCCACCTCAGAGTCTTTGCCTTTTCTGTTTTCTCTGTCAAATACTGCTCTTTACAAATACATGCATGACTGACATTATCCAAGCCTTTGTTCACTTCTCTTTGAGGCATCTCCTGATGACTCTGTTACAAAACCTTCTCCTATTTCTTCTTCTTTTCTCTGTTTTTTTCCCCATAATACTCATAAATTTCTAATAAGCCTATCTTTACCTATTTATTTAATGTAGACCCTCCATAACTACCCCACTACCACATAAGCTTTATAGTGGCTGCTTTTTTTGTTCTGTTTATGTCTGTTTTGTAATTTTTCTTCAGTGCTTCAAAGAGTATCTTTTGTAGTAAGTATTTAATATGTTTGTGTTTCTTTAATAAACAAGCAATTTGTGAAGGAAATTCTAGAAGTTTTTCAGTGATCTTCTACTCTACCAACCCATGGGGAGAACTGTATCATGAATTTATGTGAAGAAAAATTGGGAAGGGTGGCAATTTAGTCAATTAGAAATGGAAGTTTAAAAATCAGTTTAAATATGAGGTTGTATTGTGCATGGTACACCTTTTTGTATACTTTCTGCTACTATAGACTGCTTTAGCGGCTTATACCATTCAAAATGCTCAAGACTGGAAGGCTTATTTCTTGGTGCACACACAATTTAGTAACTTAAGGAATCAATAAAAGGCTGATATAAATTTCAAAAGTACCATTTAAAAAAAAACATGTTTACATGACACTTTTGAGACAGTATCAAAAATACTGCTTCAGTGGAGATGAGTTTCAAGGTGGATACTGGAGTTTTGGGAAGACACTAGTTCCTTGGCAAAATTATTAATCACAGATTTAAACACATCAAGTAGTACTAATGTTCTGCATGAATTCTATAGACTTCACAGAAGATTGAAGACTTGTTTTTTAATCTACCTTTCATTAGCAACATCGTAATTATCTTCATTATTTTCACGATGGTCACTAACTCTAGTAAGCATATTCTAAGACTTGCTTAGTGCATATTGTCTAACTTAATCCTCACAACTACCCAAAATTTGCAGATGTGAGAACCAATTTTTGAATGATTAAGCTTGAACAAAGGACAAAATCCTAATTACACTGTTATGATTTTATGCAGAAAGATGTTCTATGAATATCAATATGATTCAAATCCCATTTTAGTTGTACATCTATTAAATGTGCTTCACTCATATCGTTGATTGATCATCCTATTTCTAATACTACTAAAAATAATATCTGACAAATTATCCTGCATTTATCAAGTATCTCCTATATAATAGAAAGTGTAAAAAATAAAAAAGGTGTCAGGCACAGTCCTGATCCTAAGAGATAAAAGAGTAATTAATCAGAAATACAAAGCCGTAGTAAGTGGAAAATGAGCCTAGAGATAGGAGAAACCTCTGTGGGCTATGACATCTAGTGAAGATGACTGGCATTGTAAGACAGGTGAAATTTAAATGGATAAAAATAAGAGGGGGGCCTGGCTGGTGGCTCAGCCTGTAATCCCAGCACTTTGGGAGGGCGAGAAGAGTGGATTGTTTGAGCCCGCGGGTTCGAGACCAGCCTGGGCAACTTGGCGGGACCTCTTCTCTACTATAATATAAAAAATAGCCAGGCATGGTAGCATACATCTGTAGTTCAGGATACTCGGAAGGCTGAGGTGGAAGGATCCCTAGAGCGCAGAAACTCAACGCGGGGGTGGCCGTGAGCATGCATGTCACTGCACTCCAGCCTGGGTGAAGGAGTGAGACTCCAACTCAAAAAAAAAAAAAAAAAAAAAAACCAAGAGGGGCATGTTCCAAATAGCAGCAGTATATTTGGGAAATAATAGATAAACCAGACTTCCTAAAGCAGAATAGTAATTTTAATGAAGAGTAGGGCAGAAACTTCAGGTATATAGATCAAAGTTAACTCAGAGATGTTAAAAAGTTAAACAGAGTTGATTTTGCCTTTAAGCGTCAGAGGTCTTTCTGTTGTGGTTATATATATGATAATCAGTTTGGAGAATGAGGGCAGGAAGATCATAAGCTAACATTGTAATTCAGATATGTGAAGACTGGTTCCTAACCATGCTGGGAAAGTAAAAATGGAAAGTGGTGGGCAGGTATGAAAAATCATATTCAAAAGTTCATTTGGAAACAAGAAATTCTGAGGTGGGTATTAGGAAAAAGCTATGAACTGCAAGAAGGTGAGGTTGGGAAAACTGAGGCAATAATTTCTAAGAGGGATATTGGAACTTTGTAAAGCCTTCAAATCCTCTACAACTGCATTAATCACAGATTTAAACATAACATGTAATACTAATATCATGTCTGCTTAAACACTATAGACTCCACAGAAGACTAAGGACTTGCTTTTTTCCATCCAATGCTTTTCAGTGTCGGCGTCATAACCACCTTTATCACTCAGGAAGGATCATTCAGGTTGCTCATGATTAAGAACTCAAATGGGCCAGCACAGTGGTTCATGCTTATAATCTCAGCATTTTGTGAAGCTGAGGTGGAAGGATTGCTTGAGACTAGGAGGTCGGCACCAGCCTGGGCAACATAGAAAGATCCCGTCTCTACAAAAAGTAAAAGATTTAGAAACATCTTTTTAAAAGACTTCAAATGGTGCAGCAAAGTCACAAACGATAAGGCTGAGGTTGTGCATGTACTTCTCGTCCCTATTTTCTTCACTCTGGGAACTAGAGTGAAACATACTCTGCCTGTGGTTCCTCTTAGTAGATATAGTGTAGTGAGTAAGCTGAAGGCATAAAGTCAAAGACAAAGAAAATCCAGACCTGATGCGTTTTATGAATTATGATACAAAGACAGAGTCCTGTAGAAGATGAAAAATGAATAAACTCATTCATTGAATATATCTATATGCATTAAAGACCAATGGTGGATGACTCTGAGGATAGCCCTGGAAATAATAGCTAACACTTACCAGATTCCTACTACATAACTGGAATTGTGTTAATCACTTTATAAGTAATATATCATTTATCCTTCATTGAGACTCTGCACATGTAGGTATTAATATTCTTCTATAGATGAGAAAATTAAAGCCTAAGTATTAGAGATTTTTCAAATGTCATGAAGTTGTCAAATGGCAGTGCCAGGACAATTTGTAATTTATCTAATTTCAAAGACAGTTCTTAAACTTTATATTCCAATGTAATTTTGAATCCACATGATTTGGAGAATAAAGTTGCCATCTGGGAAGTCAGAAAAAAGAACCCGTTTTATACAGAGAACAAAAAGAATGTAAACAAAAAGAAAAGAATGAATTTAGTTATGGGTTGACTTTATGGTGAAAGTAAAATTCAAAATGAGCAAGGTGAAAATAATTTATGATAGAATAGATAGAATTAATGAATGAAAATATATATTCGGAGATCACTTACATCAGCCAGCTCAATCTTTTTGGCATCAGGGACTGGTTTCGTGGAAGACAGTGTTTCTACGGACTGAGGGTTGGAGGGAAAATCATCAGGCATTAGATTCTCATAAGGAGTGTGCAACACCTAGATCCCTCACATACACAGTTCACAATAGAGTTCACACTCCTATGACAATCTAATGCCACCACTGAGCTGACAGAAAATGGAACTGTGCTCAGCTGCCACTCACCTTCTGCTGTGAGAACGGGTTCCTAACAGGCCACAGACCAGACCGGTCTGTGCCCTAGGGGTTGGGAGCCTCTGATTTGTGTAATAAATAATCATCAAAGCTACAAGGTGAATGAAATCTCCAATAGGAAGGGTGAGCAAAGTGGTTAGATGGTTAAAAGCTTCATTAGAAGTGACGGTAGCAAAAGGAAGCAGAAATGGAGCAAGAAGCAATGTAAAATAGATAGAAGATGTCTTGCTGTTAAAAAAAATGGTTGAAGAAAAGTAATTAAAGGAAAGCTATGTGGGTTTTGGTTCAGTAATAAAAGCATTATGATAAAATTTTAGAAATGTGAGGTATTTTTACTAAACAGGTATACTCTGTCACCCAGTGCCTTGTATAATAAATACTAAACAGTTGTGGGAGGAATTATTAGAATTGAGGATTAAGTCTATGGTCTCAAACTAAATTAATAATAGTAACACATTTTAAGCATAGAGTACAGGTGGTGAGACAGTTAATAGACCAGATAACATAGGAAAAGACCCTACATTTTATGGTCATGCTTTTATGACTTGGCAGTTTTGTTGCATATTGAATGGGATGCCTGATTAAACACATATACCTTTTTGTTTCTTGAATGTTTGTTCTCTGTTTTTACTTCTATAGGGAGAGTTTCTATGCCCAATGAGATAATAATAATAAAAGAAAAATATTAGCTAACATATATTGATCACTTGTTGTATGCCAGGCATATTACAGGTAGCTTATAAACACTTGATCCTTATACAATCTTTTCAGGTAAGTTGCTATTACCTTTATTTCATAGAGGAAGCAGTTACAGAAATATTATGACTTATAAATTAGATTAGACATTTACTAAGTGGTAGAGGCATAATTCATCACCCTAGATGAAATTGCCCTAGCAACAGAATAAGAAAGTCAATGATGCAGTTATAGTTGAAATTCACAGTAAAATCTGAATATCACAGTATTCAAATATTTGATTAAAGATCCTTACAAAAACCAATAACAAAATAGTTCTTATCAATGTAAAATAATATTAAAGCAATGATTACAAATAAATGAGGTGAATGTGAAATCAGCCAACTTCCACATTGAACTAATGGTTACAATTTGCTGTTTGAATAAATATAGAAATTGGCACTCCTGGTCTTAAATCATGCATTTGTCTTATCCAAATTCCTTTCTCAGGAGACTGAACCTGCCCTTCCTATCCTTAAAGGTTGAAATTCACATTTGTCGTAAAGAGTTCCTTTCTCAGGAAACTGACCCTCAGACCTATAGTATCAGGAAACGGAAACTCACCAGATCACTACCTCCTGACAATGAGATGCCAGGCCCCACCTGTCTACCAGCTCCTTGCCTTATCCTTCCCCAATTCCTATTTACCAACTCCTCTTCTTCACCCCTCCCTTGTCTGTTTTCTACATTCTTACCCCACTATATAAACTCCTGTCTTCAGTGAACTGGGAGGCAAACTTGAGAATGAATCTCCTGTTCTCCTTGGCTGATATCACCTCAATAAAAAGCCTTCTTCCCTGATTTAACTTAGTGATTGGCTTTCTGTGTGGCCAGGAATAGGATCCCAACCAAACCCTTGGTGTTTGTTAACAAATACTTGGTGGGGTGATAGCGGAAACAAATAAGGAAATATGTTCTTATACAGAAACAACACAAACAGAGATAACTCAATAACAGTTATACCTTATTGTATTGTCTCCATTTTATTCACTTGACAGAAAACTAGTTTTTTTTATTTTCAGAATGTACATTTATTTTATTATTATTATTGTTTTATTTTAGAGATGTGGGTTTAGGGTTAGGTACACAAATGGCCATTGTACAGCAAATTAAAAGTTTTGGCAAGCGTGCATTAAACAAGTTTATCAGCCCAAGTTTTCCAATGGCATGCACTCACTTTTTGTCTCTGTGTCAGCAGTTTTTAGCACTAAATATTTTTAAATTAAGGTTTGCAGTTTCTTAGACATAGTGCCGTTGCACACTTCATACAATCGCAGTAACAGGTAAACATAACTTTTATATGCACTGGAAAACTAAAAAAAATTGTATGACTTTATTATGATATTTGCTTTATTGCAATGATCTAGAGCTGAACTTGCAATATCTCCATGGTATGCCTGTACTGAATTTTTATAAGGGGCCAGACACTTCGTACATGGCATGACATGTCACATGACTTCAGAGGAATGTGAGGGAGAACCGGGGGGTTCTCAACTGGAGCAGGGGGAATATTGGGAAGGTGCTTGTCAAAATACTCCCACCAATTTCTAATCACACTTTTCAATCTGGTCTTTGGTCCCCTATACTCAGTTAAATCCAATTCCATTTATCAAAATACAATTTTGGTTATTTTCATCTGCTGAAAAATATTTAATAGTCTTTTTCCACCTACTCTTAAGTATACATTTTGAATTTTCAATCATGATGTCTTCCTTTATTTGAATATACTTCCCTGCTTTAGCCTATCAGAATCCTACTTATTTTCTGTGACACAATTTAAATGTAAGTTATTAAATAACACTTTGTCCAATCCCTCAGGCTATTTATAACTCCCTCCTCAGGGTTCTTGAAACACTCTATGCTTGTATCTTGAGATTATTGAGAGACTGAAATAAAGCAATGCATGTGAATAAAACTGGGAGCAAATGCGTAGTGGATTAGGCCAGGGTGATGTGATAGAAATATTAATATATTGTGAGCTACATATGTGAGTCACATAAATGATTTTAAATTTTCTAATAGTAACCTTTAAAAAGTAAAAATAGAGAGGTAAAACTGCATGTGGTAATATATTTATTTAAGTCAACAGCCAAATATTATTTCTACTTGTAAAAAACTTTGACATACAGACTTTACTTCACATGAGGTCTTTAAAATCTGGTGTTTGTTTTATCCTTACCATACTGCTCAGTCTTGAGTGCTCGACAATCACAGGGCTCAAGGTAACACTATCAGACAATACAACTCTAGATTGTACCGCAATGTGAGGGAGTATAAACACACACATGCAATATTTCATTTGTCTAAAAAGTTGCCTAGGGTTCCACTGGAGGTCACCTTGTTACCCAATGTGAACATGGCTATCTTGTATTTTAAAGTCATCTGATGCTATAAAATTAGTTTAATGTACTTCTACACTTAATTTCTCAGATTCACTGAACGTGCTTTCTTGTTCTCTCATTACATTAACTTATCACAGGAAACATAGAAGCAGTTTGCTGTGAAAGGTTCAAATATTTAGAAAACCCAACTTAGGTTTCAGAGTTGTCTAATACAGTGGCCTCTAGCCACATATGAGTATCTAGAATTATTTAAAATGAAAGAAAATTAAATTTTGTTTGTCAGTCATACTGACTGTATTTGAATGCTCAATAGCTGCTTTGACTAGTGGTGACTGTATTGGGCAAGTGCAGATATGAAACATTTTTGCCATCTCAAAAAGTTCTGTTGGCAAAACTGCTTTAGAGATTTGTAGCTTAAATTCTAATGATGCAGTAGATTCAGGGACTGTAAACTTTTTTCTGACCTTGATTTTCTATATTAGTTTAACATTAGAAAACAGAATATACATTTTAAATGTATTTTCAATGGCATATCTAAAAGAGATAAACTGGCTTATATAGCATAACCTTTTCTGGCTTCCCCTGTAATTTCTGTTAGTGTTGCCAAGCATTTATTTAATTAATTTATAAATCATACTGTGAACTTTGCCCCCAAATTGCAATGAAACTGCCAGCTCTTTTAATTAAAAGAGATCTTTTTTTTTTTTATGAACATAGAGTAAAAGAGTAGGTGAGAGTAGGTGAGAGTTGCATAGGTCAACATCTTGAAGTTAATTTAATTTACTTGCATTTTTCTGCATTTAGCTTGCTTTTAATTGCCTTAAAATCTGCTTTCATTAACTTTTAAATGATTCTGTAAGACTATATTTAGAGAGACTCTGACTAAGATCTGTTAGAAGACATTTGCACATTGCTTTTACTACCTTGTCTTCTCATAAGAGAACTCCTGGTGGTTTAAAATTACACTCTAAATGTTAAATTTACCAGTGCAACTGTAATTGGGAAGTAAGTCCACTTTAAAATGATGCTGGAGTATTGTGAGTGAGATCCCATTCTGGTCATGCAGTAACTTGCCAGCCTCATGAGAATGGCTTTTTCCATACATTGAAATAGTGTGACATCATAATTTGCTCAGTTTTCAGTCATTTTTGCAGACATTTATTTATTTTACTTATGTCCAGATATTTTATAGTATGTTTCCCACTGACCATTTTCCATGTTAAATTATATTCCTTTTCATTAGGAATGATATTTACCTCATGTCCAAATATATAGTTAATATTCCCACTGCCAGTAAAGATTCTGAAAATCCTAAAACATAGTGACAGACAAATGAAACACCAGTTGTTAGAAATCATTTCAGGTGGTAGTGATGAAAAAGGAAAATTGAAATAGTAGTCTGAATGTTATCAATTAATTACTTTTTGTCATAAGTAATGGAATATTTGCATAAATGCATGCTGTGTTTACTAGCTTTATCAAGATAAATACCCATATTTCTATCTGTGTAATTGTATACATACAGGCAACTATGAAAAAGTTAAGAAAATTAAAATTTGAAATACAGATAAGCAATGACCAAAATAGACGACACTAATTAGAACCAGTGACAGGCAAAATATCCATATAAAAATCAATAATGGTTTGTCTAAGACAATGACTTAAATGTTCCATGGAAACAACTGGCTGTTTGGACTCCACTATTTAACTTCTACATTGTAAACATCAGAATGATCTAATTATAATGAGATGCAGCTAAAACATAACCAAATTTATGTAAATGCAAGGGTACACACTGGGAAGAGACAAGGTGGACATGGGAGCAGAGAGATGGGTACTCAGGTTAGAAAAATACATTGAAGTAACTTCATGTTCAGGAAGGTGTCCAACACAATAAAGATCTCCATGGATGTAAATCACCTTGAAGTTTGAATATGCCATGTGTCTCAGTCAAGAATCAATGTATCATTAATTCAGAAAGTATAACGCTGATTGGCTTGAGACAATAATTTCCTGTTAGAACTATAAATATTATACATATATATATATAAGATAGTTGCTAAAAAAACTTCTATAATCCTAATACATAAAATAAGTAGAAAATGAAATTAATAAAAATATATTGATAAGCAATAAAATAATTATTTGGTACCATGTTAAAGATAAGAATAACAATAAACTTTGCAATCACTGAAAAAATGTGTATGATTTCTGTGTATTTAAGTGCTTAAAACCTTCAAAACAGTTTGGCAAAACCCAAAATTTATTAAAATATTCAGGGCAGTCATTCTCAGTTTTCACTGCATATGCAAACATTTGGGAAAGTTGTAAAAATACTAATACACAGAAAAATTAAATAAGACTCTCTGGGCATGAGGATAGGGCCTTTATTTTTAAAATCTTCTTATACAATTTTATTGTACTATCAGGGATGATAACCACTTATCTCATGGGATTTGACTAATTACACTTGCAACAAATTTTTAAATGTTGAATAGTATTTCATTTATATAATGTATACTATGAAAAATTTGTTTATGAATGGTTTCTTAGGGTTAGACTGTTTTTACAAAATACCTTACAATGATATAAACAATGGAAGTCTGTTGCTTAGAGTTCTGGAGGCTGAGAAATCAAAAAATCAAGGTACCAGCAGATCTTGTGTCTAGTGAAGACCTGCTTTTTCCTAGTTGTTTCCTGTGTCCTTATGTGGTAGAAGAGGCAAATAAATTTGCTCTTGCCTCTTTTATAAGAGCATCAATCCCATTCTTGAGGAATCTGCCCTCACAACCTAGTCGTCTCCTCAAGGCTTTGCCCCTTAACACTTGGGGGTAAAGTTTCAGCATATGATTTTTGAGGGAACAAAAAAATTCATACCATAGCAAGTGGTATTGTTAAGTGTTGGAAAAACCTAATATAATTGGCATTAAACAAAGCACACATAGTAAGGAGGGTTTATTCTTCATGTACTGAAAGTTCTTCAGTTTATTGAAAACTCTAGCCCCATACCCAGGACACAATTAGAAATTTACTTATTTTAATCTAAGGTGCCTATTATCAATATTTAAAGGCTTAAAATAAAATTATTAAATTGAACTTTTACGAGTGAATAGAATCACACAGTCTACCTGGCACAGTGTGGTTGCTGTATAGAAAGATAAATTGATAGATGATAGATAGATAGATAGATAGATAGATAGATAGATAGATAGATGATAGAGTATATAAATTATCTTAGATGACACATTAACTAAATGTGGTTAAAATTGGAAAACAGATGAAGAGTGGTAGCTGGATGAAGACAGTTTCCAATGATACAATAAAAATTTCACAACTTTTACTTTGGCATTGTTGTATATTGAATTAAAGCGATATGAGTAACTAATTTAAAATGGTAACATATTTTCGTCAGGAAACGTTCAGCCTGACTTCAGCATATTATAGGCATAGACCATAATGAAACAGGTGCGTGAACATAATAGTGTGTTTTATGACTGTGTGTGTGTGTGTGTGTGTGTGTGTGTGTGAATACCTGGATGTGTAAGGAAGACATGGGAGATTTTAGAGGTACTTTGAAATAACTGAAAAAGCCCCACAAAGATGAGGAATTGAGAGATATTGAGAGCATTAAACTCAAGGGAAAGACTAAAGGAGTGAAAATCAGTAGCGAAGGGAAGATAATGAGTGTAGTGATAACAGTAGTAGTAACAATAATAACATTTGTTGAATAATTTGTATATTTCAGTCATCAAATGATGTATAAAGCACTTCAGAAATGAGGTATTCATCTTTGGACAACTAAGATATTAAAGGTGACCAAAATCAGTGACAACTGCAATGCATACTGGACAACAGTTTGGAAGACATGAACATTTTCAGTGTACAATTAGAGGAGCAAGTTGCATTTTTTCTAAGTGTGTGTGCGTGTGAGAGAGAGAGAGAGAGAGAGAGAGAGAGAGAGAGAGAGAGAGAGAGAGAGAGAGGTCTTGCCAAGAAAACCAGGACATTTGAGCCAAGGAAATGAGAAGAAAATTAGCCAAGTATGAAATACCAGAAGTTGATTGAAGAAAATGTTTCAGGAAGAGAGTGATCAGTAATAATTACATTCATAATAATGCTGAAGGGCTTAGGTGAGGGGATAAACTACCTGGCATCTAAATCCTTTCCAAGGAGGGAAAAACCAGGGTATGCACACAACATATACATATAAAAGTATTCTGCACATAATTGTCATGTAGTCACAGATCTCATAAAACTACAATGAAGATACTAGGTTAAAAATCCCCAATTTAACACAGTATTTATTTATTCTACTATGCTATGCTAATAAGAAGATCCTGATTTGTGCATTTGGAATAAAATAAGTACTCCAATAACAAATTATATTATAATTTGGAACAAAATAAGTACTCCAAGAACAAATTAATGGTTGAGAACAAAAAAATGAGTGCAAACATTTTGAGTTAAACTACACTTCTATTATAAATAACTGCAAGAGTAATAAAAAAAATTTTAAATAAACTTACCACTAACATTTTCAGTTAAAATAAGATGAAAGACCTGGGCAAAGGCATCAACATCTTTATGGAGCCATATGTCAGAAAGACAAGCATCCATTTCTTTTATTAACCATGGTTCAAGGCAATTTACATCTTTTTCTGTCTGCAAAAAAAACCTAAATTACCTGAAAGTTTAACAAATATGCAAAGAACATAAAATAGACACAATAGCACAAGGACTACTAACCTTGTGATACTATAGCAAAGACTTTGACATAAACATTTCTCATTTCATCATAAACAGTATCACTCACGGTACAATATCTTGTTCTTACATTCATCTTCTATCTGAGAATGAGTTTGTCAACAAAGAATTATGATGCAGTCATAATCTTAAATGGGTTTCTGATAGGACATTGCTAAATGTACCTATACACCAGTGGTTCTCTTTCTCAACAGGACATCCGAGGAAGCATCAACTGGAGATTTTTTTAACACTGATGCCAGGTCCCACCTCAGAGCAAGTACATCAGAATCTGGGGTGGTAGGGACACCAAATTCTAAAGGGCTTTAAAAGCTCCTTGGGTGACAGAAGGTGCAGCCAGGCTTAAGAACCACTATTATAAAAGGCCCAAACAAGTCCTCCCTATACTAAGTAAACAATTTGTAAACATTCGTTAAAAATATTTTTAACAACTCATGTATAGTTCATTTGGATATATTAGAACTTTAAACACTGGTAGAAAACTGTGAGCATATCTGCATTACAGATCTATCTACTCACGCTCAAAAAACAGTTAAATTATTTTTTTAGATAACTAAAAGTTTCTCTGAAAAATCTGTAGTCTCAGATAAATTAAGAACAACACCCTTCAAGTACACAGTAAGAAATTATAATCTCATAAAATGTTCTTTAACCTACACAATTTTTACTCAAAATATCAGTGGGAAACTGGGAAGTCTTACCAACTGACTGAAGACAACATCGCCACCATCATCCAATAAATCATACTCTTCAGTCACACTTGGAACAGTTCTCTGTCTCTGAGATTCAGGACTGAAAGTATTTTCTTGAGCTGAGTACCATTCTGTAAGTGTGGTTTGTTGTTTCTCTTCTAAATTGATTATCAAAAAAAAGAGAAGAAGCTGATAAAATTATTTCTTTTTTGAAACGTATTCTTTTGTTGAAACAAATTAAGGGAAACCAGTATCAGTTAAAAGTTGCCTTACTCTGCAGTTACTTTTTAAAAATATATGAAGAATATTCAATCAAATGTGTTATGCTGAACCATTAAGGCACAAGTAAGTGCTTAAAAACTTCATCTATTCACTTATTAGTAATATGTTTACTTCTAAGTAAGTCCACACCTGAGAGAAGAGTATTTTTATCCATGCTATAAATATTGTTTCAATCAATGACTAATATTCATATGGCACTTCATAGAAAAACTTTACTGAACTTCTACCATCATGCTAGTTGTTCGAGATAGAATTGCATACAATTTTCATCTTCAAAAATTTCAAGATCTATCAGTTTACATATCAGTGATTCAGCAATTGCCAATAAAATCAGCATTGCTAATTATATTTTAGTGGAGAATCCAGAATAAACAAAGGTATCAAAGTTTGAAACCAAGTCTTCTATGATGAATGCAGTTAAAAAAAAAAAAATTCTAAACCCAAATTCAAAAGCTGAGATACAGTACAAGTCAATATCAAAGATGTGCTAATAGGCAAATAATACTAAATTCTAAGTACAGATGAAATCCTATAATGTGAGTTATTTCATGCTACTCTTATCACCCCCGTCCATCCACTTCCCACTCCCTCCCTGAGACATGCTGTGGGCAGCCAGCATATACTCTTCCGCTTCCTTCAAAATGGTGGTTGACTCTTTGGATACAGACACTTCCTCAACTCTGGCATCCACTTGCAGTTCCTCTCCAAAGATTAAAACTTCTGGACATAAACCAGAGTGCAATGGTACTGTGGGACCAATATTCTAATATTATGTTACAAAATTACACCAGAAAAATAAAACACTCTCAAGCATCCTTGTACCTTCATAATATAAGGCTGGAATATTCCAAAATCACTATCAATAGTAATCTCTTTTATATTTCTTAGATTAAAAAACTTACCTTGCTGTTTTTCCTTTTTGTACTTTAACATTTCTTTGTTTGTATATCCAGTAGTTCTTAAAATGTCTTCCAGAAACATTTCTTTGACTTCAAATGGTCTTCCCTGTACTAAATAATACAATTTTCTTAAAAATAAGCAATTTGCATCTTACAGAAAATTCACATAAAAATGTGAAGTTATAAATCTGAGTGTAATATCCAAAAACAATTTCATAGTTCAAGTGACACTTAGGATATTGTCTCTTAAATATAAATTTGATTTATAGACAACTATCTGTAATAAACTTCTTTTTATTTTAAACAACTGATTCATTTGTCTGTTTTTATTTTTCCAGTGTTTACTATCTGCTTATCATGTGTCTGGCATCATTCTAGGCACCAGAAAAACAAATGGTAAGCAGAAGTAAAGCTACCTCCTGCACCCTTGAGACAAGTTAGCAGGAGAGACAGACATGAATCCAATAATCCAGAATATAAATTTTTAAAATAGAGTTGTGAAAAGTCCTATGAGAGAGAAGTACAAGATACCATGACAGTATATAACAAAAGGATTTGACTGCATCAACAAAGGCATCCTCATTGAGAAAATGAGAAATAAAGGAAGAGAATAAACAAAATAAGGCTATACGAGAAAAGCACACAATGAAGAAAAAAACAGCATGTGCGAAGTCCCTATAGTAGAAAGGAGCATGATATTTTCAAGAAACATAATGGTCAATTTATTTGGAAAATAGTGAGAAGGGGAAGGTGGAGAGGGATATTGTTCAAGATGAGGCAGAATAAACAGTTAATCTTATTAAGGGTTTAGGTTTTTATCCTGAGATAAAGGCCATTCAAAGATTTAAACTCGCCAGGCTCGGTGGCTTGGCCTGTAATCCCGTGCCTTTGGGAGGCTGAGGTGAGTGGATTGCCTGAGCCCGCGGGTTCGAGACCCGCCTGGGCAAGTGAGACCTCATCTCTACAATAAATCAAAAAATTAGCCGGGCGTGGTAGCGCGCGCCTGTAGTTCCAGC
>CAUYQG010084903.1:0-19368 GCA_963574415.1 Tarsius wallacei | reverse complement strand
ACGCCCGGCTAATTTTTTTGATTTATTGTAGAGATGAGGTTTCGCCTGCCCAGGCGGGTCTCGAACCCGTGGGCTCAGGCAATCCACTCATCTCAGCCTCCCAAAGCGCGGGATTACAGGCTGAGCCACCGAGCCCGGCTGGTAAAATTTTTAATGGCCATAATCCCTAGCCTTAGTAATATACTGCTTTAGCTAAAAACATGTGAGTAGCAAGTCTTCTCTTCAGTAGGCCAAATAAAAGTGAAAGTTCTATGAGGCTTCCTCCTAGCTAGCACAAAACAGATGTTCAATAAATAACTGCTGACAAGTTTTCTCTTTCCAAAGTTAACCTTGGTTTTAAATTCTGGGCCTTCTTTCCAGCCAGTTATCAAATGCTCCTTTTTCACCATGGTCCCACTCTACTCATGGCATATCAGTATATGTGAATTAGTGTATCTAGGAAATATATAGTATATACACAGTTGACCCTCTATATCCGTGGGTTCCACATTTGTGGATCCAACCAACAGCAGATTGAAAATATTTTTTAAACATATCTGTATTAAATGCATACAGATTTTTTTCTTGTCATTATTCCCTAAGCAATACAGTATAACAACTATTTACATAGCATTTACATTGTACTAAGTATTATAAGTAATCTAGAGATGGTTTAAAATATACAAGAGTACTGCATAGGCCATATACAAATACTATGCCATTTTATATTAGGGACTTGAGAATCCTTGGGTTTTGGTACTCAAAGAAGGTCCTAGAACCAATCTTCCACAGATACCAAGGGAAAACTATGCTACAGAAAAATAGTGTACACAAATTTACTATATTACACCTAAATAAGTATCTCTAGGGAAAAAAAACTTTCAAATGATCAATTTTTAACATTTGAGTAGTTAACATTAATTATCATGAACAGTACTCTTATCAAACCTAAGATCTATTCTTTAGTATTCATAGTCTTAGGGGAACAAGATTAAATTTACCCAGCACTTCAAAATAGACACAAATGCTACTGACAATTTCTCTGTGCATCACTTTCCTTATCTGTATGGATTTCCTTCCTTATCTATAGATCTTGTCATATTTAGTTTTTTTCCTTCTTTTTTTTTGAGTTGGCATCTCAGTCTGTTGCCCAGACTGGAGTGCAGTGGCACACTTATAACCACCACAGCCTCGACCTGCTGGGTTCCGGCGATCCTTCCACCTCAGCCTTCCAAGTAGCTGGAACTACAGGCGCACACTACCATGCCCAGCTAGTTTTTTATTTATTGTAGAGATGAGGTCTCGCCAAGTTGCCCAGGTGGGTTTTGAACCCACAGGCTCAGGCAATCCACTCACCTCGGCCTCCCAAAGTGCTGGGATTACAGGCTGAGCCACTGAGCCCGGCCTTCCTTCTTTTTAGTAGAGACAAGGTCTTCTTATGTTGCCCAGGCTAGTCTCAAACTCCCAGGTTCAAGCGATCCCCCTGCCTCAGCCACCCAAAGTGCTGGAATTTACAGGCATGAGCCACGACCATACTGGCCCTCCTTTTTTTCCTTTTTTTTCTTTTTAACTGAGACAGGGCCTCACTATGTTGCCCAGGCTGGACTCCAACTCCTGGGTTCAAGAGATTCTCCCACCTCAGTCTCCCTAAACACTAAAATCAATGTTTTCAAAATAAAACTTAACCAGATTTTACAGAAAAAAGAATTAAAACACAGTATTTTTTTCAAAAACTCAAAACTGGGGAGAAAAATTTGTCAAAACATCTCTTAACTACAAGAGAAGACCAACTTAATATAAATTTGTGAGCCGGGCTCGGTGGCTCAGCCTGTAATCTCAGCGCTTTGGGAGGCTGAGGTGAGCGGATTGCCTGAGCCCGCAGGTTCGAGACCTGCCTGGGCAACTTGACGAGACCTCATCTCTACAATAAAACAAAAATCAGCTGGGCATGGTAGCGCGCACCTGTATTTTCAGCTACTTGGAAGGCTGAGGTAGAAGAATCGCTGGAGCCCAGCAGGTCGAGGCTGCGGTGGCTGGGAGCAGCCACTGTAATCCAGTCTGGGTGACAGAGTGAGACTTCAACTCAAAAAAAAAATATATATATATACATACATATATATATATATATATATATATATATATAAATTTGTGGTAGAAAGAGTATCATAATTTATTAATCTAAAAAGAGTAAAAATTATTCAAAATTCTGACTCTTTCTTTTCACATTTTTAGTCACCACAAATGGTAACACAATAGCTTCCATAAACACCAGTCAAGATATTACTAATAGGTCATGCTTTCTTTAAACTCCAGCCCCTTCTCCAATCTTGGAGAGGTGAATCTACTTACTCTTTCTAAATAAACTATCTTTCCCGATCTAAAAAAATAAAATAAAATAAAAAAGATATTACTAATAAGTACATTAGGCCAGAATTTATTTTTATCAAAAACTAAAATTAGGGCAGGCACGGTGGTTCAAGCCTGTAATCCCAGCACTTTGGAAGGCTGAGGTGAGAAAATTGCCTGAGTCCAGGGGTTTGAGAACAGCCTGGGCAATTTGGTGAGACCTTGTCTCAATAATAAATAAAAAAATTTTACGGGTGTGGTGGCACGTACCTGTAGTTCCAACTACTTGGAAGGCTGAGGTGGAAGGATCACCTAAGCCCAGAAGGTCGAGGCCATAAGTGTGCCACTGCACTCCAGTCTAGGCGACAGAGTGAGACTACAACTCAAAAAAATAAAAACTAAAATTGCCTCTTCAGTCCTATTACTGCTTAAACATCTTCCTCTCCACTGACTTTCAAAATAAATCATTATTCCCAGCCCACAAGTGTGTTGAAGCCTCTTCCATTCCTAAAAAATAAAAACCTTCCTTTTTGAATCCAACATCTCCTTCTAGCTGCTGCCTTTACTTTCCCTATTAACCAAATTTCTTAAAACAGTAACCTACACTGTTTTCACATCCTTATTTCCCAGTTGCTTTTCATCCACACTTCCTCTCCTACTGCTACAATAAACTGCTGTTGCTACAGACCCAACTACAATCTATATTGCAAAACACATGATTTCCTGTCCTTACCTTCTGAACCTCTCAACTATACCTGACACAACAATCATTCGTTGCTTCCTGAAACGATTTTCTTCTTTGGTTTCCATGGCATTGTTCTCTCCAGTTTCTCACTTTGTCTTTCTATTCCTTCTAAGTATCCTGCCTAAACTCCTACTCTGCTCACCATTTATATATTACTGCCCCCCAAGGTTCCATCACTGACCCATTGATCTTTCACTACAAAGTCTGGGTGAGTTGCCAATATCTGGCCTCCGAGCCTCTCTACCTTTCTTGGGGTTTTCTTCAAAGCCATTAAAGGGTGCTGAGACCAAAAGCAGGAACAGCTCAAAGGATGGAAGAGTTGAAATTCCTGGTGCACAAACTTCAGTCAAAGAGGGAGAAGTTGATAGACAAATGCCCCAGACTGAGTCTTTCAGCGGGATAAGTAAGAGGCACCTTTTAGCCAGTTCCTCAGAGGGTCCCTAATAGGATGAGCCCCAGTTATCCACAGTAATAGTAAGCTTAATAACACTTCCTTTACTGGCTTTTCTCCTCAACTTACTTTCTTAATGCATTTCTGCTTCCTAGGATAATCTTTCTTTTTTTGTTGTTTTTTTGTTTGTTTGTTTTTTGAGTTGGAGTCTCACTCTGTCGCCCAGACTGGAGTGCAGTGGCCGCTTCCGGCCACTGCAGCCTCGACCTGCTGGGCTTCAGCGATCCTTACACCTCAGCCTTCCAAGTAGCTACAGGCGCGCGCTACCACGCCCGGCTAATTTTTTGATTCATTGTAGAGATGAGGTCTCACCTGCCCAGGCGGGTCTCGAACCCGCGGGCTCAGGCAATTCACTCACCTCAGCCTCCCAAGGCGTGGGATTACAGGCTGAGCCACCGAGCCTGGCTAGGAAAACCTATCAAACAAAAAACTGCACCCCAGACTTTGACTCAAATTGCCCTTTTAGAGAACTCAAACTAAGACAGGGCTAATAGTTTCAGCTAAAAATGCGAACGGATAGGTAGATTTTGAAGTGGACACATGACCCATTTCCTGATTACAGACTATGCTCCAAATAGTAATAAAACAATTATAATGTCATTTTTCCATTAAAAGGTTATTTACAGGGAAATGCAAAGAAAAGCTCAAAAATTAAGACAAAATAAAAAACTTACTGTGAATGCTGATCCTTAATACAGTAATGGCAAAAATGTATCAACAGATAACAAGAGAAGTAGATGGCAGAAACAAGTGGTAATGCAACCTTAAAGATATCTTTAACCAGAACTATAAAATTAAGTTAATAAAATACAATTTCAACTTACAATGTATTAGAGCAATAAGGTATAAGGGAGTTCAGACAGAACAGTTCTCCTTTCTACACCGTACATTTGTATCACCTTCACAGAAGTAACTAAGTAGTTTCTCATTTATTCTTGCTCATAGACATGCTTATAAAAGCATGTTGTTAATTATTACAATCTTTCACTTAAGTTCCCAATTCTGCTGTAAGAACTAACACAATATAGGCTTACCCACAATAAGGTGTTTTTAACCACCGAGTTTCATAATATCTTGAAATAGCAAGTATCCTTACATAGATACGCATTACCTACAAACAGATTTTTAAAAATCAAAAACATAAAATTGCCTCCAATGTACTATGAAATATATTTCCCAAAAAATAAATGTGTCTTACCTAAAGAGAACAGGGTATGGATCATCCCTCTCTGGAGGTCCAGTAATTCGTGCCATCGTTGGGAAAGACTTAACAGGAGGTTGGATCATTGTATGAGGTGCAGTTTCCATTAAGTGAAAAACTTCTTCTAGGAGATTAATAAGCTTTTCTATTTCTCCTTCACTTATATTTGAGGACTCTAAAAGATCCATATCCATGGAAACTTCCACCTCATTTTCATATTCTGAGTTTGCTCTCTCAAGTCCAGCATCTGTGTCGTGATCAGGTTCACTATGGTTAGGAACAGACGAAGTCTTCTCTGCTAAATGGTCACCAAGTCTTTTAATTTCTGACAAGATTTCATAGAAATGGCATTTCTGAAGAATGGCTGAACCAGCAGTGACAACCCTCACAGTCTGATCTAAAAGTATGAGTTCCAGAAGTTTTTGATAGCCACTTTTTTCACTCTGCCTACCTCTTAAAAAAGCTTCCATTCCTTCTGTCATACTAATGACACTGTCCAAAGCTTTAAAAGCATTTAACTTAAGAGAAGATGATACATGATCAGCAAACAGAAGCTCAAATAATCCATCGATCACTCCTGCTTGTAGTAGTCCCATGACTCCTTGAGCCCCACATTCTGCTAGTGAGGATACTAATTTGGTCCCAGCTTTTAGCTGTCGGACATTTAAGGCAATGGGTTGGCGAAGGGCTACTTGTAAATTTAAAGCTTGCATGGTCCAATCTACCAACTGGCCAAGGGAGTCTTGTTTTGTGTTCTTCAACTGCAAATAGCTTAATCCTTTTATTATTAAACTTGGAATTTCTTCTAAAGCTGTTACCCATTTTGCACCTCTATCTTCCCGATACAAATCTAATAGTTCTGTTAACTTCACTGAGGCTTCTATTGCTCCTGAATTTTCTTTATCTGGACCTTGATCCTTCATTCTACTGATTTCAATTTCAAAAGTAGTCTTGTATGGACAGCTGAAGTACAAAAGTGGTACAAGCTCCCTGTCATATGGATCATATGTCATAGGAGGAACCGAAGCCAAGTCTTCAGCAGTGTATTCAACATCAAAGTGTGGATACTTAAATGTTTCACGTTCCAAGTCAGCAATTCCATCTTCATCACTGGAAATTTGTTCATAACCATCATCCCCTGAAAATTAGTTTGAATAACATTTAAGTATTACATATTATTGTTTAATGCATAAATTCTAGTTGATCAAAATCATAGTTTAGGCAGGGTGAGGTGGTTCATGCCTGTAATCGTAGCACTTTGGAAGGCAGAGGCAAGAGGACTGACTGAGTCCAGGAGTTCAAGACCAGCCTGGGCAACTTGGTGAGACCTTGTCTCTACAATAAATCAAGAAACTGGCCAGGCATGCTGGCATACACCTGTAGTACCAACTACTTAGAAGGCTAGGCTGAAGGATCACCTGAGCCCAGTAGGTTAAGGCTACAATAGCCATGAAATGAGCATGCCACTGCTCTCCAGCCTGGATGACAGAGTGAGACTCTAAATCAAAAAAATAGTCTAATTAATAATATGGCAGATGTTAAGAATTAATGATTTTCTCAACAATATCAACTTCTACCCCAACGTCTCCACAACCACCAGCATTTTATAATTTCTTAATAGAATAATTGTGAACAAACTACTTCCTTTTTCCTGAAAGGGATAAGACCTAAAAAATGGACAAACTAGGCGGGGCACAGTGGCTCACGCCTATAATCCCAGCAATTTGGGAGGCTGAGATGAGAGGATTGCCTGAACCCACAGGTTCAAGAACAACCTGGGCAACCTGGTGAGACCTCATCTCTACAATAAATCAAAAAATCAGCCGGGTGTGGTGGTACATCCTGTAATTCCTGCAACTTGGAAGGCTGAGGTGGAAGGATTACCTGAGCCCAGCAGTCAAGGCTGCAGTGGCTGTGTGTGTGCCACTGCACTCCAGCCTGGGCAATAGTGAGACTCCAACTCAAAAAAAAAAAAAAATAGGGGAGGGAGGGGCACACCTCATCAACAAGGGTACCTGCATAATGAACATTTCTATACCTAATGCTGAAATGTACCCCAAAACTTTAAAAGTAAAAAAAAAGAGAGAAAAAAATGGACAAACTTCTATATCTGTTCAGTTTTACAATTAACTGTTACAGGTATCTTTTCCTCACAGAAATAAAATTAGATATCCCTCAAAGTAACAAAAATACCTGTCTCAGGAGGAAGGAAATTAAGCTTGCTCTCTTGAGGGATTATTTTTTAAGATGAAAAAAATTGATAAGCAAAGATTATTAAAGTTAAATAAAAATTAATACCATAATTCAAGGTTAAACCCAACTATTTTCAGCAAAATCACTGTAGGTTCTTTTTATAATGTTTCATATTCCTGAATTTTTACTTAACTGCATTTATCTAGGTCTGTATTATATTTTGATGGAAATTCATTTCAAATGCTCCTTTGCTAAAACAAACTTTCTTACCATAACAGATATGTAGTTTTTCCCTCTGTGTCAAATAAAACAGAACTAAAGACAGAAAACTTGCTGGTTTTTCCTTCTAACACACTATTGCCTGGCCCTGGTAAAATGGAGATGAGCAACAATGGCCTAAGAAGGAAAAAGAAATGTTTCCAGAAAATTCCTCCAGCTCTCTTTTGATATTCCTTTGCTTAGCCTTACTTAGTCACCTACTCATATTTGAAAAAATAAAGGTTTATAGTGACCTGACTCTGAGATAAGCCAGATATCTTCTATTAAAAATCAAATTGCTGCCAGGCTCAATTGCTCACGTCTGTTATCCAACACTTTAGGAGGCTGAGACGAGAAGACTGCCTGAGTCCAGGAGTTCAAGACCAGTCTGGGCAACTTGGTGAGACCTCGTCTCTACAATAAATAAAAAATTACCCAGGCATGGTGGTACGAGCCTGTGATTCTAACTACTTGGAAGGCTGAGACAGAAGGATCACCTGAGCCCAGCAGGTTGAGGTTGTGGTGGCCGTGAGCACACCACTGCACTTCAGCCTGGGTGACAGAGTGAAACGCATACAAAAAAAAAAAAAACACCAAACTGCTGAGCATGGTGGCTCCCTGCACTTTGGGAGGCCAAGAGACCAGACTAGACAACACAGTGAGACCCCGTTTCTGAGGAGGGAAGAGGCCAAGATGGTAGCAATACCTTCCCTCCCTCCCTCTCTCTTTTTGAGTATGCGTCTCACTTTGTCTCCCAGGCTGGAGTGCAGTGACATGCTCATAGCCACTGCAGCCTTGACCTATTGGGCTTAGATGATCCTTCTGCCTCAGTCTTACAAGTAGCTGGAACTACAGGTTCCTGCCACCATGCCCAGCTAATTTTTTGATTTATTGTAGAGACGAGGTCTTACCAAGTTGCCCAGGCTGGTCTCAAAGCCCTGGGCTCAGACAATCCTCTCACCTCCACCTCCCAAAGTGTTGGGATTACAGGCGTGAGCCACTGCACCCGGCATCCCCCCTGAATTTCTAAAAATAATGCAACATTTGCTAAAATATCTAGGTGGCAGACATCTTTAAGAATTCCACCCAGTTCACAACACCACACCTTACTCTAAAAACAGCCACCAAATCCAACATGTATTTGCTACCAAATCCAACATGTATTTGCTACATTACCTTATTTCTCGGATTAAAGATTTCAAGAAACAACTCATGATTTCAAGAAACAACTCAAAGATTTCAACAAGCCAAAAAGAATCTCTGATAGGAAATTGGACTGAGATATACTCAAACAGTTTAAGCTGATTGATTAAACACAGCAGATTACAGTAGATACACAAAGCAAAGAAGAGATGGAAATAGCGTATCTAGTTACACCTTGAGGTCCAGCTACTTCTGACCTTTGAGTTTCTTAAAACCCATTTATCTTTGCTACAAATTCTCTTGCATTGCTCAAAGGTCACTGAGTGCATTTCTAGTACTTAAAACCAAAAGTCCTAGCTAATATAACCAACCTTCACCTTCTTCATCCTCTTCACCTTCTTCTTCTTCATCTTCATCCTCCTCCTCTGGGATGCTGTCTACTGTATGTCGATCATCCTCATCCTCATCCTCTTCTTCCTCTACATCCACATCATCTTCATCATCTTCTCCTTCTTCCTGCTGTTCCTCTTCTACTTCTCCTTCATCAGAATACTGACCTTCCTGGGGAACTGAATTCCGATCAGGAGAAATGGGCTCAAAGTAATCTTCTCTATGAGAGGCATCCTCTTCCTTGTCACCAGACACTGAAAAATTGAGATTTAAGGCACATATTATTTTAATGGTTTAAATAATACAAGACAGTCTGACTGTATATGGCAAATACTTCATATTTTGGATGACTTGGCTCATAAAATACTTTTTTAAAAAGTTGGCAGAACTACTTGCTTTTAAAAAATATTAAGAGCATATATTACACAACTTCATATGGTAAGAACTAATAAAGTATACTATTTTATGTTCTAGTACCATAAACTAAGCCTTTTCTTGTTAGTTATTAAGTAAACCATATGGATTTTTATCGCTTTAAACACATACTAATTTTTAGTATATATACTAAATCATTAGTATATATCACTGGAGCAAACTAACACTATTTTCAAAGAAATGTTGGTACAGCTTCAAATGAACTAACTAATTTTTTTTAAACAAGTTCATTGAACAACAGAAAGAAAACTACAGGGAAATACTGCACAGCATGAAGGGGAGATTCACCAAGATCTGATTACCAGCATCTGATTTATTTTCTTTCATCAAAAAAAAACACCTTTAATACTAACCAGCCTGGGCAACTTGGCGAGACCTCATCTCTACAATAAATGAAAAAATTAGCCAGGCATGGTGTCGCATGCCTGTAGTTTCAGCTACTTGGAAGGCTAAGGTGAAGGATCACCTGAGCCCAGCAGGTCAGAGCTGTAGTGGCTGTGAGCATGCTGCTGCACTCCAGCCTGGGTAACAGTAAGACTCCAGCTCAAAAAAAGAAGAAGAAAAAAAAAAACTAACCAGAAGAAAAAAACTTAGCACTGATTTTATTTATACCTGGCAGAGGCATAGGGTCATCTTCATCATCATCAGGTGGAGGGGGTCCTGGAGGAGTTCTTGGTCCCCTCGGCTGTGGTCTTGGAGGGCTTCCATTAAACTGATCTTCTTTCTCCCCATCAGCTAGTTTTATTAAGTGGAAAAAAAAAATTAAAATTACAGATCTTGACCAACAGGGGTCTGAACTGTGCAGGTCCATTTATATGCAAACTTTTTTCAACCACAAACATGGATCGAAAATACAGTATTCAAGAGATATGAAACCCACATATATATGAAGGACCAACTTTTCAGACATGTGGGTTCCCCAGGGCTGACTTTGGGACTTGAGTATGTACAGATTTGGGTATACATGGGTGGTCCTGGAGCCAGTCAATCCCGAGTATATCAAACAAGACTGTATTAAAGTGTAGCAAAATAAATTATAAAAACGGCTTTTTATAATTTGAGATTTTCATTTTTAGAATTAATTAATAATAAGCTTTGACTTCCTGATGTCTTAACAGAAATTTTACTAATTAGTCTATATTGGAAAAGTTAGAATTTCAGACTTGCCACATACAAAATAATGTATGCCTTCTTGGGCATAATCCCAGAAAAATGAAGACCTATTTTCATGCCCCCCCCCAAAAAAAAAAAAAAAAAAAAAGGTACACAAATGTTCAGCTTTATTTAATAGCCAAAATAGCCAGCTTTATAGTAACAGCCAAAAACTGGAAACTACCCAAATGTTCTTCAACAGGTGAGCAATTAATTTAACAGTGCTACATCCATACTATGTAACACTACTCAGCAATAAAAAAGAACTATTAATATATATAATAAAGTTAATGAACCTCAAGAGAATTATGCTGAATGGGAAAAGTCAATCTCAAAGATACTTACTGCATGGTTACATTCAATTTGTAAAATAACATAATTATAGAGATGGTGAACAGACTAGTGATTGCCAAAGGTTAGAAATAAGTGAGATGGGGCCCGGCTCAGTGGCTCAGTCTGTAATCCCAGCACTTTGGGAGGCCGAGGTGAGTGGATTGCCTGTGCCCGCGGGCTCGAGACCCACCCGGGCAACTTGGCAAGACCTCATCACTACAATAAATCAAAAAATTAGCCGGGCGTGGTAGTGCACGCCTGTAGTTCCAGCTACTTGGAAGGCTGAGGCGGAAGGATCGCCTGAACCCAGCAGGTTGAGGCTGCCGTGGCCGGGAGCGTGCCACTGCACTCCAGTCTGGGTGACAGAGTTGAGACTCCAACTCAAAAAAAAAAAAGAAAGAAATAAGTGAGATGGATAAGGCTATATAAAGGTAACATGAAGGAATCTTGTGGCAATGGTATAATTAAGTGTCTTGATTATAATGGGTTATGCAAGGCTTCACATGACATAAAAATGCACAGAGCTACACACATAGACACACACAAACAAGTGCATGTCTAATGGTGAATTCTGAACAAGCTCTACAGATTGCAACAGTACCAACTCTCTAATTTTGATACTGTACTACAGTTATAAAAGATGTTAACACTCGAGAAGGCTAAAGAGCACATAGGACTTCCCTGTACACTTCTTTGCAACCTCCTGCAAATCTATAATTACTTCAAAGTAAAAAGCTAAAAACATATGTACATAATCTATGTGCTTAAGCGTCAATTACAAAACAAGTGAGTATGTTGAAGAAAATTTTAGAGTAGCCACTATATATGTCAGGCACTGTGATAAGACTAAAGATACAAATATAAGTAAAACATACTCTGTCAACAAGGAGCTCATAGCCTGGTAAGAGACAAATAAGCACAAAAGAATGAAAGATGAAAAGAAAAAGTGAAAGACTAACTGTGCTGGGCAGGTAAGATATAAGAAAAGTAAAGTGTATGACCTCCATCAGAGAAGAGCTCATACCACACTACATATCAATAAAAAAAAAAAAAAAAAAAGCCAGGTGTGCTAGCTCATGCTTATAATCTCAGCACTTTGGGAGGCCGAGGTGAGAGGACAGGCTGAGTCCACTGGTTCGAGACCAGCCTAGGCAACTTGGCAAGACAGCATCTCTAAAATAAATTAAAAAATTAGCCGGGCATAGTGGTGCGTGCCTGTAGTTTCAACTACTTGGAAGGCTGAAGTGGAAGGATCGCCTGAACCCAGCAGGTCAAGGCTGCTGTGGCCATGCCACTGCTCTCCAGCCTGGGTGACAGAGTGAGAATCCAACTCAAAAAAAAAAAAAAAAAAGTCACTTTAAATGTAGTCATAAAATGCTAACTATAAAGAAAATATTTTCAAAAGTATTCTTGAATTTTCACTCATTCATTCATTCATTAAGATGGATGCTACTATGTTGCTCAGCCTAGACTCTAACTCCTGGGCTCAAGCAATCCTCATGCTTCAGTCTCCTGAGAAGCTGGGACTACAGGTGCACACCACTGAGCCTGGCTCTGAATCTACTTGTTTGAACTCATTATAGTGATTACTACTAGAGAAGAGACCCTAGGAAACATAAGCCCACTGCTCTGCCCTCCAGAAAGAAAGTCACTAAAGTATATTTAAGTTCTTATTTCTCGTTTCCAGTTAATGAGCAAAAGGTTCTCAAAAGTGGGAAAAATCTGCATTAGTTAAGATTTATATAACTGCCGTGGCTCAGCCTGTAATCCCGTGCCTTTGGGAGGCTGAGGTGAGTGGATTGCCTGAGCCCGCGGGTTCGAGACCCGCCTGGGCAACTTGGCGAGCCCTCATCTCTACAATGAATCAAAAAATTAGCCGGGCGTGGTAGCGCATGCCTGTAGTTTCAGCTACTCAGAAGGCTGAGGCGGAAGAATCACCGGAGCCCAGCAGGTCGAGGCTGCGGTGGCCGAGAGTGGCCACTGCACTCCAGTCTGGGTGACAGAGACTTCAACTCAAAAAAAAAAAAAAAAAAAAAAAAAAAAAATTATATAACTAAACAAATTTGAAATGTACTTCGGAAAAATAATGCCATTAACATACATATCCCAGAAATACAGACAAAACTTCCTACCTGTTTTTCAATTCGTTTAGAGATAATTTTGAGAGTAAGTCATAACTAACCACTGGACTGCATTATCATCAACATATTTTAAATGGGGAAAAAAATCTCCTCAGGTCAATTTTTTAAAAATTAAAAGAAATTCTTATAGAAAAGAATGGAGATTGACAGATATCTTGTCAAGTCTTAAGCAAGGTTCAAAAGGTGTAAGAGGTCTTTGAATTACCTTTTCTTACTATAATTTGATATAAGTTTCACTGGCAAAAGCAAACTTAAAATTCTTACCATGCTTTGGATTCCTTTTCAAACTTGGCTGTGGCTGGGGAGGTGGTGGAGGTGGAGGTGGAGGTGGTGGAGAGTCTCTGTCATGACTTATCACTCTATCCACTGATCCGTATATTGCCAGTGTCAGACAGTTGTACCAGCCTCTTAGCACCAGACCATCAGTATTCACCTGATTTTTAGGGGAAAAAAATCTTTGAAACTACTGTTGTAACAAATATCAAGTTAGTTTGTGGTACAACATCAGTCTTTAAAAGTATGCTGAAAATGCAAAGGTCAACATGGATCAAATTTACCCAGAGGCATAGCTTTTATATAGCTCTCCAGAGTTATCACAAATAAACCTACTAAAACTATATCTCCCCAGTTCCACACTTTATGTCAACCCTGTTCAAAGAGAACATAAGTAAGAGAAGAAATGGGAATAAAATTAAGTAGCAGTTTTTACTAATTAATAAATTAAATCCCAACAGCTACAAGGGTTGTAAAAGGGAACAAAAGCACAAATTGTGTCACTCTAAAAAATGAAAGGTCGGCCGGGCTCAGTTGGTGCAGCCTGTAATCCCAGCACTTTGGGAGGCTGAGGCAAGTGGATTGCCTGAGCTTGTGGGTTTGAGACCAGCCTGGGCAACTTGGCGAGATCTTGTCTCTACAATAAATCAAAAATTAGCCAGGCGTGGTAGTGCATGCCTATAGTTCCAGCTACTTAGAAAGAAGGCTGAGGTGGAAGGATCACCTGAACCCAGCAGGTCGACACTGGGGTGGCCATGAGCGTGCCACTGCACTCCAGCCTGGGCGACGAAGTGAGACTCCAACTCAAAAAAAAAAAAAAAAAGAAAAAGAAAAGTCCATAAAATTGTATAGCATTCTTCTTAAAAAAGGAAACCCAGAGACATTAAACAAATTGTTTTGGAAAGAAACTTTCTCCTAAAAAGATCGAGACTTTGCCAATGACATTAACCCTCAATATTTTCTTATAAAATAAAAATAACTTTATACTTTTCAGAGCTTTTCTACATTAGTAGGTAGTCTTCAAAACTATGAGAGTTAATCAGAGCAAATATTATCATTCCCTTTTAACAAATAAGAAAATCACAGTGTCTGAAGAACCTGCACTAGAAACCAAAGCCCCTGAGTTCTGAGTTCTCTTTTCACTCCACTTTATTGGGTAAAGATTAACTTATATTGTTACTGGGGGCCCTTCTGGAGTACAATAAGGAAGAAGAAAAATAATACTCTCCTTGCCAGACTATACAAGGAAACTGGGGGTGAGAAGAAAGGCTCAGAGACTATGCCTAGGGATTGACAGACTCTAAAGAGAAATCCCACTGAAGGAAGATAAACAGATAATGATGACAACTTTTAGTCAAAACAAGATGCAGAGGATTAAATACTCATGCCTCCCAAAATCAAACAGCAAGCTAAATAGTCCCATACTAGATCATAATTATTTTTGCATTTCAAATCTTCCATTAGAGTTTCTAGAATGGCATTTAGTATAACAAGAAAAAAGGTATACTTTTGACAGGAAAGGAGAAATAAATATGTACTTTTACAAGAAACTTTAGTTAAGGCACAATAGTATTTAGTAACAATTTACCTACCTGACATCTTCTAAACTTGCCCACCTAAATGAAAGAAGGGAAAGTCCAAATGCTGGCTTTTTCCTGACTCATGTATAAAATTAGGGGAAAAAGAGCTTTATAGTTAGTAAGAATGATATTATAATCTCTTTACTCCATTAAAAAATAGCTTCTGGATGCAAGAGGTCTCAGACAAGAAATGATGACATTCTGAAGCACTAAAACCAAATAAGCTGACATTCTGCTCACTGACTTATTTGAATCATAAACTTTGAATGGAGATCAGAACAAACAGTAATTCCAAGTTGAAAACTGACTTCCACAGTTACCTTTGAGTTGGGTCTAAAGATGATAGAAGTATTTTCATCATATTCCAGGCTGCCAAAAGAGTAGAAATAAATATATTGCTCAGACACTGAACATCACACTTCATAAACAAGTCTTTCTAGATTCAAATATTTTTAACATACTCAAATGCTAGACTTTTGTTTTGATTTAACAAACCACAAAGTTTGGGTTTAATTTACTGCCCCCCAAAATGCTGTTAAGAAAAATAAATAGGCCATTGCTAGGCCACTGCCTTGCAAAGCTATGGTGTAGCCATGAGTTCTTTGAGCTATGGCCAGGTCACGTTTCCTAGCTTTGGCCCCCTCCTCTACATTCATGAGGTGAATCTCCTCTCTTTCTCTCTAATTTACTTTCAAAATAAACTATATTTTCTCATCTAAAAAAAAGAAAAAGAAATAAATCAAGCCCCCCAAGATTCTGAATTAACAGGTCTGGGGTGAACATAGAAATCAGTATGTTTCTAAAATCACTCCAGGTAATTCTAATGTATAGCCAGAGTAGAGAACCACTTCATTACAGTCATACAAAAATGTAGACCACAACCAAAATTTTAAAAAAGCAATTATCGACCGGGCGCAGTGGCTCAGCCTGTAATCCCGGCATTTAGGGAGGCCAAGGTGAAAGGACTGCCTGAGCCCATGAATTTGAGACCAGCCTGGACAACTTGGTGAGACCTTGTCTCTACAATAAATTACAACAAAAAATTAGCCAGCTGTGGTGACATGGGTCTGTAGTTCCAGCTACTTGGAAGGCTGAGGCAGAAGGATTGCCTAAGCCCAGCAGGTCGAGGCTGCGGTGGCCGTGAGCATGACAGTGCATTCCAGCCTGGGTGACAGAGTGAAATTCTGACTAAAAAAAAAGTAACTATCTTTATCAAGTAGGTACTAACATAAAAACACTGGAAAATATCAAAAAGTACCTGCTTCAGATTATCTGTTTCTCTTTATTTAAAAAAAAAAAAAGCTTAAATTATCAATATAATGTAGGAATAAATGAGAGAAGGACTAATAAAAAAGAGTACATAAGTGGGGCATAGTGGCTCACGCCTGTAACCCTAGCACTTTGGGAGGCTAAGGCGAGAGGATAGCCTGAGCCCATGTGTTCAAGACCAGACTGGGCAACTTGGCAAGACCTTGTCTCTATAATAAATCAAAAAGATTAGCTGGACCATGGTGGTGCACACCTGTAGTTCCAGCTACTTGGAAGGCTCAGGCGGAAGGATCACCTGAGCCCAGTAGGTCAAGGATGCAGTGGCCGTGAGCGTGCCACTGCACTCCAGCCTGGGAAACAAAATGAGATTCCGACACACACACACACAAAAAAAAGTGATGTCTAAGAAACTGTTCATTCCTGACAGGGATAGAAATTTCCCATTTTGAGTTGCCTTTAAAGTTTTTTATTTCTCCAAGTACTATTCTATTCTATTCTATTTATTTACTTATTTTTTTGAGTTGGAGTCTCACTCTGTCACACAGACTGGAGTGTAGTGGCCGCTCCCAGCCACTGCAGCCTCGACCTGCTGGGCTCCGGCAATCCTTCCGCCTCAGCCTTCCAAGTAGCTGGAACTACAGGCACATGCTACCATGCCGGGCTAATTTTTGATTTATTGTAGAGATGAGGTCTCGCCAAGTTGCCCAGGCGGGTCTCGAACCCATGGGCTCAGGCAATCCACCCACCTCGGCCTCCCAAAGCACGGGATTACAGGCTGAGCCACCGAGCCTGACTCTATTTATTTTTTAAATGAGTTCTAAGTAAACTGATTTAATGATGAATTTGTTTGTAGACAGCGTAACATTCAGTTTTAATAATACTTAGCATGTATTATAAAATCCAAAACGGGAATACTTATCCGCAAAAGTCCCATTTTTTAAAAGGTAGCTATGAGGCTAGGTGCAGTGGCTCACGTAACCCCAGCACTTTGGGAGGCTGAAGCCAGGAGTTTTAGACCAGCCTGGGCAATATAACAAGACCTTGTCTCTACCAAACAAATTAAAAAATTTTTTTTTATTTGGCTGTGGAATTTTAAATTGCACAGCAGCATGAAGAGACACACTTAAAATATTAGCTTTAATGAATTTATATAATATTTTTAAGAATCAAAAAACAATCTCAGCCAGGTGCAGTAACGCACACCTCTAATCCCAGCACTTTTGGCAGACCGAAGCAAGAGGACTGCCTGAGCCCAGGAGTTCGAGACCAGTCTGGGCATCATGGTGAGACCTCATCTCTATAATAAAAAAGCCGGGCTCGGTGGCTCAGCCTGTAATCCCGCGCCTTGGGAGGCGGAGATGAGTGGATTGCCTGAGCCCGCAGGTTCGAGACCCGCCTGGGCAACTTGGCGAGACCTCATCTCTACAATAAATCAAAAAACTAGCCAGATATGGTAGTGCGCGCCTGTACTTCCAGCTACTTGGAAGGCTGAGGCGGAAGGATCACCAGAGCCCAGCAGGTCGAGGCTGCGGTGGCCAGGAGTGGCCACTGCACTCCAGTCTGGGCGACAGAGTGACTCCAACTCAAAAAAAATAAAAAATAAAAAAATAAAAATAAATAAACCAATTTTTTTTCCAAATTAGATTATCAAAACATGTGAAAGTATCTTATGTATAAGAAATGCGTGTATGAGTAATAAGCAAACAAAAGATGGCTAATGGTCCACACATTAAAATTTTTATTTTGTAAATAAACTCACCATTTTCTTAGGAATTTAACATTTTTTTTATATTACCTTGATTAAACTCTGCATTTTGTGGGTCTACTACCAAATAAACCCTTTTCTTCTATCCAAAGAATAAAAAGACTGGGTGCAACGCCTCATGCCTGTTATCCCAGCACTTTGCGGGGGGCCAAAGCGGGAGGATGGCTTGAGGTCAGGAGTTTTAAAACCAGCCTAAGCAATATAGCAAGATTCTGTCTCTACTAAAAAAAAATTAGCTGGGCATGGTGGCATATGTCTATAGTCCCAGCTATTCAGGAATCTAAGGCAGGAAAACTGCTTGAGGCTAAAAGTTTGAAGCTGCAGTGACCTATGATCATGCCACTACACTCCGGTCTGGGCAACAGAGTGTGACTCAGTCCTTAAAAAACTTTTTAACTTAAAATTAAGAAATAAATAAATAAATAAAAAGAGTTTGCTTATTAACTCATGAGTTTCTAATGAAATTAACTAATAGGTACATACCTTCCCAATCTATCGAAAACAGGGGCACTTGGCTTGCTTACATTGTTGAAGAATAAGTCTAATTGAAATGTGTGCGGAGATGTCTCCCTGTGAATGAAATAAAGTTGAAACATCAGTCTTTGTAACAAATAGTTCCAAATTAAAACAAAAAATACAGTAAGTACAAAATTAAGCACAATTTTTAAATTAGAATATTCTTAAAATTTATATAACAAAAATATAGAGTTAACAATGATCTTTTCTGTGACTTTACTCAAATCCAATTCTCAGTTTTAATCATCAAGTATCTTTTCTCTGCTATTTAGTTTACATTAAATATTTTAAAATTTTGGCTGGGCATGGTGGCTCACGCCTATAATCCCAGTACTTTGGGAGGCCGAGGTGAGAGGATTTCCTAAGCCCACAGGTTCGAGATCAGCCTGAGCAACGTGGCAAGACCTCATCTCTACAATAAATCAAAAAATTAGCTGGTGTGGTGGTGCATGCCTGCAGTTTCAGCTACTTGGAAGGCTGAGGTGAAAGAATCACCTGAGCTTAGCAGGTCGAGGCTGCGATGGGCATGAGTGTGCCACTGCACTCCAGCCTGGGCAACATAACTCAAAAAAAATAATAAATAAAAAATTTTCATGTATTTTAAAGGTAAATGCTAATTGTTATGATATCAAATTGTGTAATTTTTATAGGACTGTTCCCTTTCATTAGCAAAAAGAATCAGGAGTTAACTAATTTTAGGCTGTATATTATGACTACAATTTGATTTCAACTTAATCTACATTAACACAAGACCATAATAATAATTTTAGCAAGAATCCTAAATTGGGACTTATAGCCTGAAGTGAAATTTAAATAGTAGCATTTTACAAATATCTTTGCTTTTTAAAAATAGTTTCTATAGTTAAGATTAAAACCTATTTAATTTGCATTAGACTGGAATCTTGCTACCCTTTATGTAAAATATACTATATCCTAGCGCCCTTGGTCAAAATTTCTTAGGTTAAACTAAAATCTTAATATATACGCTGTTCTTGTTAATTTAAATTAAAATCCAAGCTGGGCTCGGTGGCTCAGCCTGTAATCCCACGCTTTGGGAGGCTGAGGTGAGTGGACTGCATGAGCCCACGGGTTCAAGACCCGCCTGGGCAACTTGGCGTGACCTCATCTCTACAATAAAACAAAAAATTAGCCGGGCATGGTAGCGCGTGCCTGTAGTTCCAGCTACTTGGAAGGCTGA
>CAUYQG010084901.1:0-14390 GCA_963574415.1 Tarsius wallacei | reverse complement strand
TGGGCAAGCAAGACCTCATCTCTACAATAAATCAAAAAATTAGCCGGGCGTGGTAGCGCGCGCCTGTGGTTCCAGCTACTTGGAAGGCTGAGGCGGAAGGATCGCCAGAGCACAGCAGGTCGAGGCTGCGGTGGCCGGGAGTGGCCACTGCACTCCAGTCTGGGCGACAGTGAGACTCCAACTCAAAAAAAAAAAAAACAAATGAGAATGTGTTGACAGAACCTAGAGGATGGCAGGAGGTCTGGATGACAATTAGCGCCAGCGAAGCTTTTAATATACCGCACAACAATCCAGGTCTGCCAACAGACAGTGACCATGTGTTCAGATGCATGATGCTGGTGAATTTCCTTTCAAGAAATTCTGCTGTTGATTTTGTTTTCTGCCAAAGACAAAATGCTTAAGTATTGCTTTCTGACCCACAAGTTTTCTGAAATATGCACAATACAAGTGAGAAAACACAAACAAGTTTTTATATGTAGTATCAAGCAATACTTGATCCTAAATGTTTTCTTGAATGTTGTTACTTATTAACCTCTGTTTTTCATCCATTCAGTTTTCTAAGATGTTTACATGTTTCACTATATTTGAAAGTGCTTAACTCTAGTCGCATTTTCTAAAATTAATGTCATTAACAAGGCCTTGACAAACATCGTTTTTTTCTATTCTTTTAATTTTACCTTCAATTTTTTCGTAATAGTATTGCTCCTTGCAGAAGAGAAATAGTAATGATGGTTCCTTAAAACGACAGGAACACATCGTAGTGAGCCAGACAGTACACAACAAGTAGTGTCTCAGTAAAAGATTCTGTGATTGTAGAATTTTCTGTCTGTAGAATGTTTTGTCTGAAAAACAGAGCAGGCTATGACGTCATTCACTAAGCTGTTTGGACGGAACAGAGCAATGCTGACATCTAGTGTTCACGAGTGGTAGGACGTGATGAGGCGTTCCTTCAAGAGCGTCAATTCTGTGTCTTATGAGGGAACA
The DNA here is from genome assembly GCA_963574415.1 of Tarsius wallacei. Taxonomy (NCBI): domain Eukaryota; kingdom Metazoa; phylum Chordata; class Mammalia; order Primates; family Tarsiidae; genus Tarsius; species Tarsius wallacei. Next base: position 13,406 of record CAUYQG010084901.1, on the reverse strand, counting down.
GGCAATGAGCCCGGCGTGCACACAAGTAAACCGATCAGAGTGAATTCACAACCCAGGGCTGAGTTGTCTAACATAGTGTTTATATTTGCAAAAAGGACCAGAGTCGGAAAGAACTGCTTGTTGCTGACAATACAATACCTAGATTGCTATAATCGGTTTTTGTAGACCAGCATTTGTGCCAAGTGAAGTCAGTGAATGCACAAATGGAAGAGGAATGAGGGCACAGGTGGCAGAGACTGATACAAGTCTTCAGTTGAAGCCTCTGGGGCGAAAGGCATCCTGGGTGCCGGCTGCTGGTGCTACCCAGGTTAAAATAACACCACATATACCAACTCTGTGGACTCTTCTCATTTCAACCAGCTCCCAAAGCTGTGCTCTTAGAGAGTTAAAGAATTCCACTGCCTCAGGAAAACACTTGCTGTGGAAGAGACCTCAAGAGGAAGTTGGCCCGGCCTTCCAGGCTCTATCCCCAGTGTGCATTCCCACAGAACTGCAGTGGCTGTGGTGGGCTTTTGGATAATTCCATCTGCTGTAACAATCTAGGTCAGACATCAGAGAGTAACTACTGCAGAATATCATACAAATGAGGCATGAAGAAGGCTAAATAGATTCAGGATATTCAGCAATATCTGTTTTACCCTTTGAATATTGCTAGAGACACCTGCAGAAAATTAGGACAAAGCAAGGAGGACACTGTGTCTACATGTGTTTCCTCTGGCTGTGGTTTTACTGAGGTGTATACTTGCACTGGATATCAAGTGTGCCAGGAGGGAACTTCAGAACTGGAGCTCTGTTCCCCTGCTCCAAAACATGCCTAAATCTCCATGTTGGCTGTAGTCCCTTCAAAATACAGATAGACAAGTTTCCATCCTGCTGAGGCATCTAGAAACACAGTCACAAATGAGAACTATATACCAAAAACAAGCATACCCCATTGCTCTGTGGTGGAGAAGGCTTTATGTATTTGCTTAACAATTTAATTATATTTTACTTGATCATAATGAACATGTGTAACTATCAGGTCTCATAAACATTTTTCTTCCTTGATGCTAGATGTGTCTTCCACCGTCAAAATCTAATAATTAAATAGAACAATGATTACATCTGAATCAGATAACATTTGTAAGATGATTTTCAAAACCTGCTCACAAAACGGCTATTAAAGAATTCCTCCTGTTTGGTGAGGGATGGAGGGCTCTGTGTAAAAAGAACCACAGAATCTCTAACCAACAGGTATAGAAAACACATCACCGGCCAGAACAGTATGGTTTGTTATCCAATCTAGCCAATATCTCCCATCACATATATTGGATCATCAGGAAACAGCATGGTTAAGAGCTTCAGGTCTTGTGCCAGATAACCTGGGCTCAAACGTTGCTTTTTCCACTTTCTGACACCTCACCAATACTTAACCTTGCTGTATTTCAGTTTGCTTATCTGCATAAGAAGACAACAGCAGCACCTACCTTATAGGTGGGAAAGCAAAAGAAACTAAGTCTGTCAACACATAAAGATAGCCCTTGATCTATGGTAGGTCCCTATAAATATTACCTAATACATTTCTTTCATCTAACATAATGCCTGGCACAAATACTGTTCTCAACAAATGCTAATAGTCACCATTTCAGAAACCTTCTCTAGTTTAAGTTATGAACAATCACAATGATGATGTGTCTTCATGCAAAAGAGGCACAGATATAGAAAACTTCCAGGGCAGTGAGCTAACATCAGTCATGACCCTGAGGGTACAGAAGCAAGATGTGGCTCTACCAGTAAGTCCCCAGAAGGAGGTCTGTGTGTCTCCGTCAACGAATAATGGACATCATGAGGGACAGCACATGAATACCTGGGACTAGAGAAACAAACAGCCCACTAGGCAAAAAAGGGCTAGACAGGTTACCCTAGAAAGCACATTTGAGAAGTAAGAAGATACTGGGAAAATTTCAAAGATTGGAAGATACACACATACACACAAACACACACACACACACACACACACACACACACACAGTCCAAGTGTAGCATAGCTTTGCAACCATTTCGTTGACAAATACATGTTAAGTTATAGCTGGGAGTTAAATGAGCTTCTTAAAGTCTGCAAATTTGCCATCAAAGGGCAGAAAATAATGGAGATAAAAATACCCCAAATGTCAAAATTTAAGTGAAAGACCTTCTCAGAAATCAAGAGAAGCTAACTTTAAAAGTCTGCATTGAATTTGCATTTATGTGCAATTTCACAAGCAAGTTCAGTGACTTTTTTAAAATGAAGTTTAAGGCAAAAAGAAGAGATAGACTGAGTCACGTGTTCTTCATATAAAGTGCAGGTTTTCTCCACTTCATGGCAACCTCTTTGCTCACTTCATTAAGATGAAGCCAGTCACAAAACACCAAACAAAGTGTAATGACTGAATACTGTGTGCACAGGCTCAAAGTTTCCATTTTGAAATCTGTTTTCTGTCATTAGCTGAGGGTTGACAGAATTAAATGAGAGATTAATGAAGAGTCCTGCCTGAGTCATTAGTCAGACTGAACAATGCCCAACACCTTTTCTAGTAAAATTAACGAGACAATAGTGTTTGATGACAAGCATCCCAAAATTGTTCAACTCCATCTCTAAAATAATAAATTCAGTAACAAACTTTTTTTTAAAAACTTCAGTGGAAGTACTTATGAGTGAATTTTTATGTTTGAATTATAATGGAATTTGTCTGGTGTATTTTTCAAGCCTGGAAGCAAGAACAGCCTCACGTTGCCTTTTCGATGTTAAATCAGACACACACCCATTTTATAACTTCCAGGAATAGAAAGTGTAGAAAGCGATAATACGTTATGTGACAGCACTTTTATTCAGAGCAGCGAGTGTAAAATAAAGATGCAGTCTTCCGCTCCTGTTAGGAGAGTTTGTCAAGCAAATCTGAAAATGGTCAGCACATATTTGTAGAGTCCCAATAAACCTGGGGATTTGGGCTTATGGTCATAAAAACTTGTCACTGCCCTTGTTATGAGTTTGGTTGTGTCCTCTCCAAAAAAAAATTGCTCATGTCCTAAGCCCCAGAACTTCAGAGTGCAACCTTATTTGGAAAGAGGGTCATTGTAGATGTGATTGGTTAAGATTAACTCATACTGGAGTAGGGTGACTGGTATCTTTACAAAAAGTGAAGAAGAGACACAGAGATGCAGACACAGGAGGAGATGATGGCATGTTGTATCGGAGGTGGAGATTGAAGAACTGCAGCTGCAAACCAGAAACTGCAAATGCTGGCTGATTTCAGACTTGAGGAAGGAGCAAGGGAAGGCTCTTCCTTACATGTTTCAGAGAAAGTGTGGCCTTACAGACCCCTTTGCTTTGGCCTTGAAGCCTCCAGAACTACTAGACAATAAATTTGTTTTAAGCTACCCCATCTTTGGCACTTTCTCAGGGCAGCCTTAGGAAGCTAATACTAAAAGACTTAAAAGTTGGAAGTTGCCAAATAGCTTTTTGTGAACTAATTATAATGTTACCACACAAAAAGAAAACTCACACCTAGAGAAAACTAGTGCTGAAAAATTGGGGTGAAATATTGCCTGCAAAGAGCAACATTTTGTGATGGGATCAAAGTTCAGAATCATTTATTCATCAAGTATACAGAATTCAAAGTTTTAAAAGTTCTTGTTTATAGTACACATAAATAACTATTTGCACACCTTAGCTATTCAGCGATGATATTTGATGTTACTTGTTTTACTTTCATGTAGTAAATCTAATGGAAGAAAAATCTAATGCAATGATAGCATATTTAATACTTTATTGAATTTTCACTCTATCATTTTTCCAAGAGATTTGTTCACATTAGTTAACTTAATTCTCTCAACAACCTTAGGAGGTAGTTTTATAACAGCAATTTTATCTTCCTGAGGGGAAACTGAAGTACTGAGAACTCGCAGGCCCAGAGGCGGGATTCCAGTGCAGTTGTGAGAGCCTGGGCTCGGAACACCTTTGTTCATGTAGCCTTGCTTGGAGCCCGCTTTCCAGCCACTGAAGACAAATTGTCAATGGTGTCAGTGAAGCAGGAACATGCCAGTGTGTCTCTTTCTTATTCTAGACCTGAGACAGAGTTGAAGCATAAACTTAAACCAAAAGAAGTAAGGAAATCTCATTGGCTTTTACATCAGAAAATTATTGAAAGGAAAAGGTACTTGACTTACACATCTAAGAACATCATACAGCTTGTGTTTCTCACCCAGCACTCCTACTTCCTGACTATGGAGGCAGACAGAGGCGGATTTTAATACTGGATCCCAGCTTTAAGGCCATTGATTTAATTAATTATACCTCAGCTTTTCATTTATAAAATAAGGATAATAAAACCTACCATAAAGTGTTGTTATGGATCCATGCTATAAATGAAAAACTGCATGCTAGTCAGAACACTAAATAGTCAGCAAATGGTAGGTATTAGTTATGGTGCTGCTGACTTGATACCCATTTTAAAAATAATTGTTTGAGAACAGCAATATATCATTCTACAATCACATCAATCTGAACAGAGATACACAGTGGAAGAATTAACAAAGTAGACAAAGCAAGAAAGTGATAGATGTTTCATCTCCTTGACTAAATTAGCATGTGCATACAAATTTGATCTTTTATAATTATTTAGGTAAAATATTTGTGTATATATTCGGTAGCTACTTCATCTTCCTCTCATTTTGCTCTTTCAGTTTTTCTTCATTTTACCCTTCTGTCTTTTTTCTCCATAAATTAAATAGAAATATAGAATCTACATATACTCTTCAGATAGCCATATTTAAGCTACATGTTGACATAATATTCTTTCTATAAATAAAGATTTGTGTTTTCCTGGATACAATATGTACAGTCTAGCACTATAGGTGATTAAGATGCTCAGACTTTTTTGTTTTACTTTTTGTCAAAAAGCAAAAAATAAATCACACATATAGCAACTTTTCTCATAATCATCCACCAGTCAATGAATGCATGAAAGATGGAACACTGCTCAGCAAAAAAAATAAAAATAAAAAAGCAAAGAACTGCTGATAAATGCAGCAATGCATGTCAGTATCAAAGGCATCATGCTGAATGAAAGCTATACTCAAAAAGCTGCTGGATCTTATTCCCTCTGGAAAAGGCAAGATCGTAGGGATGGGAAAAAAAACAATTCCTGTTTCCCAGGTATCCAATGGGAGTGGAGATCGGACACAAAGGGGCACAGAGGAACTTTTGGGGAAGGGCACTCTCTGTCATGATGCCATGGTGGGTACACATAACTGAATATGTTTGCCCAACTCAGTGACTTCTACATCTCAAAGAGAAGAAATGTACTTTTGAGGTTTGATCAGGAATTGGTTGCCTATTCTGATTTCCATAATAAGAGTGTCTCTTGTATTTTCTAAGATTCTTAAAGTTTGGGTTTTTACATTTAGGTCTTTGATCCATTTGGAGTCTCATTTTTGGCCAGTGGATGCATCTTCATAAAGATTCCTAAATCCTTTTGAGATTACTTTAGGAGTCTTTGATGGCTCCCTTGTTATCTAGTATATCAAGTTGCTCTAGTTTCATCTTATACATTCCCTACTCAGGTCTGCAACCCAACTCAGTCCTTTCTCCAATAATTCCACAATCTTCTACAAAGGATACTCATCATCACCCAGTTGGTTCATGAGTTCCAGGTCTTTTCAGTGGACAGAGTACTAAAATAACTTAGGCAATCATACTCTTATTGCCTATTCCAATTTAGCACCATGTCATGCAGAAGTACAAGTAGAAGTGACAGTAGAAGTATTGTTGACATCTTCTACTGTTTAGCATCTGCCTGACATTGATCACTTGATAACTTCTTTTTCTCACACCAAAAACCCTTGTTACTAAGGACGAAGAAAATAACAGAACTAGAGTATCCCATATGCATCATTCGCTTTAAACTGCAATACATATAGCACAGTCAGATCACAATTATAATACTAACACTGCTCATTTTGATTAATAAAACAGTTAATTTTTGCATATGCTATCCTACTATTTTAGTGTTAACTCTATTATCCCTATTATCACATATATAGATGTGTCTTATAATCTTTCACCCTCAATCGTTCTTAATTCTACAAGTAACTACATAGTAAAGCAATGCTCATCACCAGTCATTATTTAATGATTCTCTGGTAATTTTGATGATCTGAAACTCATTTTCTGATAGATTAGTTAGAAACGTTTCATGAAAGTGTTCTGAGTTTCTGCATGTTAAGAGTTACTGCATATCAATAACACTTTCTTTTTTAGATGGGGATCGGTTTTGCTGGATATAAAAATGTTTGCTTCCACTTTCTTTACTTGAGATTCTTAAATATATTACTCCACTTTTTCTATCATAAATCATTGTTGTTGAAAAATCTGGAGACAATTTTATTCTCCTTGTAAATCACATGTTCTTTTTACCTAGAAATGCAAAGGATTTTTTTTTCTTTAAAGTTCAGTAATTTTACTACATCAGTCTTCCTACTTATTCTTTTAATATGTTGTTTCAAATTTTTTTTAATGTAATGATTATTAGGCCAGGCACTGTGGCTTGTGCCTATAACCCCAGCACTTTGGAATGCGGAGGTGAGAGGATTGGCTGAGCCCACGGGTTCGAGACCAGCCTGGGCAACTTGGTGAGATCTCATCTCTACAATAAATCAAAAAATTAGCCAGGTATGGTGGCGTGTGCCTGTAGTTCCAGCTACTTGGAAGGCTGAGGCAGAAGGATTATCTGAGCCCAATAGGTCAAGGCTGAGATGGCCTGCACTGCACTCCAACCTGGGCGACAGAGTGAGACTCTAGGGTTTTTTTTCCTTTGCTTTGATTTACTTCTTCAGAGATTGCCTTTCTCTGTATCTTAGTTTCTTTGCATATTTTCAGTATTTGCTATTTTTTTCTTAAATCCTTTTGTATCATTTTTAATTTGAAATTATCTTTTTATATATTGCTTGTTAATTTTCTCTTGTATTTCTTCTACTGTACTCTTGATTTATAAAACAACTTTTCTTTCATTATAATTTCTTGAGTTTTATCATTTCATTTTAGAGTTTTGAATTCTGATTTATTTTGTTCATAACTTGTATCTTTTTTAGCATCTCTTAGCTTGTCTTGTATTATTTGAAGCTTGTATTTTCTGTAACAAAGTAATTATTCTTGCTTTAATTTTCTATTATATTAACTTTAATTGGATTTTGTCCTTGATTTTTGATATTTTCTGTTGTTCATTTTTATGCACATTTCTGTTTCATAAGGGAGGCAGCTTTTCTAACTTCACCAGTCTCCCTCCTTTGTTATATTTATGTTAAAATACATGAAGTCCTGCTTTCTGAGGTTTCCTAGTTTGGGACATGCCCCTCCTCTTCCCTGGACCTCTGCCTACCTTTGTCTCCTTCTGACGCTCTGCTTGGAGTGAGCCTCCACTCTGAAGGGAACATGGGGTGGCTCAGCTCAGCGAGTCTGCGGCAGCCAGCAGCTCAAGGCCTTTGGTCCTTCCTACCAGACTCTGCTTTGACCTAGGGCTCAGCAGGCAGAATCATGCCTGGTGTCATCAGCTCTCCTAAAGTTTGCATCACTGCTGCCCCAGTGAATATCCATGAGGTACTTGGGGATTGTTTTCTCAGGCCTGGCAGAGGCCCAACCGCTTCCTTCTGCTTTCTCCAGAGAGATGCTAAAAGTGTGGGACGTATACTCGATAATGACTTTCCCTTTCCATAGTTCTGGAATGCCTTGAACACCTAGCTTCATTGTAAATATTCTCCATATGCTTTTGTATTTTCCTCTCTAGTCACTCTGTGTGTTAACATGGGGATTCAAGAAGATCCAGAATCATGCTGCCCACATCCCTGTGCCATTAACAGTTTCCCAGATCTGTTATTAGCAGTGTTAATTCATTTTTGTCCTCCACATCCTCTTTGGTTTGTCTTTTTAACTTTACTTCATCTCAGTGTTTCTGCAGAGGTAAAGAATGTTTGACAGGATTTGCACATAGGCAGGTTGGTAAGATACCAAATTCTGCGTCTAGGCAGTGTGAAAGAGCTCAGATTTTATCTCCTGATGATTGTTTTTTTAATCATTTCTAGCTGTAGATATACTAAACTGTGTGTCCTGGGTTGACATCAGAGTGATCATCATTATACATGTAAATCTTCCTTCCGTGTATTCCTTTTCTATTTTCCTGGTTGCAATTGTTGATATGAGGAAAAGTGAAACACTATTTAGGCATTTTGTAAACTCTTATTGAATCATCTGTAAGCTTAGTCTTTAAGGGTAAGTTTTGATGTATAATTTAAATGTAACTGACTTTTTTATTTTTATATTTATTTGTCACATGGCAAAACTCTTTGTAAGGCATAAAATGTAAAAAAATGAAAAAAGATAAAGAAATAAAGAAGGACAAAGGAGACTGGCATTAAGATGAAAAGATAAAGAGAACAAGAACAATTTATGAATAAGATTTTTAAACTGTGACTTTATTGGAAATACACTTATGGCAACAGGATAATCAATCATCTTGCTTTGCACAGAGTGCTATTCTCTGAAAAACATACATCCATAAATAATTAATAATTGCTTATGGTGAAGTGTGGCTTATTAGGTCAGTTGATAAATTGAGGGCAAAATTTCCTCAAGGGGAAAACTATCCCTAATGTAATATTTCATTTGTGTTGACCTAGAAAAGCTCTGAAAACTCAGTGGGGATTCTAATTTGTGCAAACATCTGTAATGGCTCTCAAATGCTTTCTTTATTACTTTTTGATTTTCAAATCATGTCCTTTTTTGACTCCTCTTATTTCAATTTACTTCCTACTGAATGCACAGCGTATAGATTCTTACAAGCAAGATCTTCAAAAAAAGTCTGCAATTTAGGCAACTATTCAATTTTCTATAAATGCACTAACAATATTTACAAGGTAAGTTTAAGGTTGGGGTGTCTTGAGCAATACTGACATCTGCTTTATTACAGTACCCCACTGATAGATCTTCTACCTTTTCTACTTATCTGGATCATTTACTCCTTTTTCAGTAACTGTGCTAGCAGTGCATTCTCCAAGATTACTACGTGCTCCAATATTCACTGATTCCTTGCAAAATTCTGTGTGTTTTACTTTGTATTAGAACTTCTTTTGCCAGAAGAAGCACGAATATACCTAATTTCAGGGAGACACAGCAGTTTAAAATAATAAAACAAACTGACAAAACCTGAAGGCCTTCATGTGTTAAGAAAAATTCAAATACAGAAACATGTTTAATTCAAATTTTCCAGATGACTACGTCATTCAGGATTATTCAAAGATCTTCATTTTATGTTTTACATAGTTGCATTTGTTTAGGTAAATTAGACCCAAGTCTACTTATAGTCCTAAGTTAATCAAGTCTTGGTTTTTTTAATTTATTTTTTTCCAGGTGGATCAAATAAATGCACAGTATTTTGACAGTGGAAATGCATTCCTGTGGCTGTTTTTCCCATTCTGTCATTTGGTGAGAACTGTCAGGCCAGTTAATACTTTAAATGCTCAGGATATTACAGTATGGTTTATTCCACAACTACTAAATGCTTGAAAGGTCAAACTGAGGAGGAGGGGACAATTAGATAATACTTGGCTCTTCTGAAGATGACATTAAAACAGTCCCAACACATGTTATGAGGCTGTTTACCACAGACGCTAATGGAAGACTTCCATTCCATCCATTGCTGCGCTGTGTGATTCCACATGAATAAGGATATTGTTCCCTTGTAGTGTGAACCCCATCTTCTCACACTCCTGAAGTTTCCAGTGACCTCTGTTGACTCCGAGTTGGCTGTGAACAAAATATCCCACACCCTGAAGGCATTCTCTGAACATTCCCATTATCCTGCTGCCCTATCAGAAACCAGACAGACTGCTCTGTGAGGGTACAGTTTACCTGCAGTACTATCAAGCTAGGACACACATTTTTTCCTCTGAGACGCCTTTCAACTATAGGCTTAAAATAGATATTATTCAAACATATTGAACAGTCACTATGTCGTAGGCTTTTACTTATATTTAAATTTCTTCATCTTTGAAACAACCCCGTAAGATAGAAAATATCATTCCTAATTTACCAATGGGGAAATGAGATCTTGTAACTTAGCCAAGATCACCATATCTGCTAAGTGGCAGAAGTTAACTTGGTTCCAAGCTCGTGCTTGGAAAGTCACTGTGATTTAATACCCCCCCAAGGTAGCAGATATCTTCATTGAACTTCCCTGCATATTCCAGAACATCCACTTTCCTTTATAAATAAAGCACAACTCCTTGAAGTACACAACCCCAGAGAATGTCGCTGCCATTTCCCCTGTGTTCAGGTCAACTTCCAGCTTTCTTGCCACTCCTTATTCTCTGCAGTGCTAGACTGTAATATTTCACTAACATTAGTGTCATCTTTCTGAGTGACTTCTATATCTGTGTAACTAATACATTTTGAAGCCTATTGTGGCTGTTCCTTGGTCTTGTCATTTCTAATCACTGCATATCTCCCCTTCTCTAGCCACTACCTACCGTCTTCCCAGCTAGCTTGTGCTAGTGACCCCTGGAATGACTTTCTGACACCACCACCATCTCTCGTCCCTCATCTGCCCTTTCTGATTCCTCCCCACCTGAGTCTCCATCTTTAGCACTAAACTACATACTAAACAAAGAGAGTCAATTCACTCTTTCGTTCTTCGGGATCTTCATTTCATTATTATCCTCTCTATTCAAATTGTCAACACCCAGTCTTCTTCCTCTTTTTCGTACCATTATTTTGCTGCTTATTTCACTGGGGAAATAAAATCATTCTAAATAGACAGCCTCGTCTTCTCACCACTACATCTATGAACCAGTCTGCCTTTAAACACATTTATCTTCATTTCCTATCAGTTAAAAAAAATAGACCATACTTCCACCCTGCTCTCATCTAGGGACAACTTCTTTCAGGATACTGTGTGGTTCTCTGGATCTGCTTTCACTAGGATTCTGTAACTTCTGTCTTACCAGTCTCAATGGTCAGCTTTGAGTCCCCACTTGATTGCATCTTTCAGCAGCACTGAGCACAGTAAACCGGTTCCTCCTTGTTAAAACATGCCGCTTCTCAGATGTGCATTCCGTGGATTTTCCTCTTTTCCTCAAACCTTCCCCATCTCCTTTTTTGAATTTTGATGTAAACAAGTATATTATGAAGAAGGGTGGAAGAATCAGAAAGTATTTCAAAAATCTTATAAATATCACGTACTGTCATTTTTTTTTTTTTTTGCTGTTTAGCAAGACATTAATTTTTAAGAGGCTGAATCTAGAGATGAGTATTTTGCTGAAATGTCATATATACCAACATGTTATATACAACAAAGTGAAAAAAGTTCCATTGTTAGTGTTTAATTTACACACCATACATGAACCAAAGTATATATACATTTCCCCAAAGATTTTACTGAACTGTTGTCAGGCATATAATATTCAGGTTTCAGAAGGTGTGGTAGAAAAAAAATTAAAACCATTTTCATGGAAGCACTAAGAAAAACAAAATGTCAGCTGGGCTTGGTGGCTCAGCCTGTAATCCCAGCACTTTGGGAGGCCGAGGCGAGTGGATTGCCTGAGCCCGCAGGTTCAAGACCCACCTGGGCAACTTGGTGATACCTCAACTCTACAATAAATCAAAAATTAGCCAGGCATGGTAGCATGTGCCTGTAATTCCAGCTACATGGATGGCTGAGGTGGAAGGATCACCTGAGCCCAGCAGGTCGAGGCTGCAGTGGCCGGGAGCATGCCACTGCATTTCAGTCTGGGCAACAGAGATTCCAACTCAAAAAAAAAAATGTCATTACTCCTTAGACAACCATGATCAATTGTATTGTTTCATAAACTTAAGCTTCCAAGAATTTAAGTTAAAATCTGTGAGAAACATGCAGTGCCTACTTGTGAGAAAGGCATAGAAGAAATGCAAAAGAGACAGAGGCTGCTAATCCAATACATTTGAAAGGGTAAAACCTACTCCATCTCAACTGAAAGGTACTTCCCTTATTGTAAACCTCATTTAAAACATTCTTATTTCTGAGATCCATTAATAAAGATCTCTTTTGCATACATGGATTAAAAACCCATGTTCCCAAGTTCTTGCCACTCCACTCAGGAAGTGTTTGCTATTAAATTGTCAAGTAACATTTCAAAATTAGATTTGATTTTGAAAAGTTATAAGCATGAAAGGATTCTTTCTCCTCTCCTCGTCATCTTTGAACTGGTACATGTCTCCTCTGGGAGCTGGCCTCACACTACAAAACCCGGTAGGGCGGAGTGGAATTATGTCAGCCACTTTGTTGCAGCCCACACACTGCCACAGTGTGGCTGTGTATTAAATCCAAATTTCATAACTCATTCCCATGACAGACTCATGCACCAAGCCAACAAAGGAGGAGCACGTATTCACGCTGTAAATAGCCGTAGGAGGATTGCTCTTGGGTACAGCGGCAAGGTCAGCTCATTATTGCTAACTTTGTTTTCTTTTTTCTGGGAAAAATTCACTGTGATACTAATTTCTTTTTAAATTACACAGAGTTGTCTCACCAGTAAGATCAGAACTATACCTGCTCAGATTTTCTTGTATGAGATGCTACATGGCCATGATGTTTTCCATTTTCATTTAGAACCTAAAAATTGTAGTGACTGATACCTTGTCCACACTGCCCTACTTGAGCTGATACCATGTCTGTTTGGCCACGGCAGTGTTCTTTATGTTATAACCTGAATGTCTTTTACTCCATCCTCTTCTCTCCCCTCACACCAAACACACTCCATATGGGTTTAGCTAATTAGGTTAGCATTATTGGTGCAGAAATCCTTAGGTTTCCTTTATAAAAAAGTTTCATCCGTCTGGCTATGAGAGGCTGGGTGATTTTTGATATGTCTGTGTGTCTACGTGTCTAGGTCATGTATCTTACACCACCCAATATACCTCTTGAAGAAATATGCTTCCCCTTCAGCATTCATTCTTTAAAGCATATTGTGCTTTCTTTTCTTGATTCTGGGTATTTCAAAATGAAGAACCAAGGTAAAAAAAAGAGTATTTTTATTTATCAGAGAGAACCTATAATCAATTAATCCTGAATAAATTTTTTTCTTGAACAAGTTTTCTATGAAATAATTATTAATACAATGTCCTTGCTTTATTTATTTATTTTTTTTTTTTTTTTTAAGTTGGAGTCTCACTCTGTCGCCCAGACTGGAGTGCAGTGGCCGCTCCCGGCCACTGCAGCCTTGACCTGCTGGGCTCCGGCGATCCTTCCACCTCAGCCTTCCAAGTAGCTGGAACTACAGGCGCACACTACCATGCCCGGCTAATTTTTTGATTTATTGTAGAGATGAGGTCTCGCTTGCCCAGGCGGGTCTCGAACCCGCCG
>CAUYQG010084900.1:0-35674 GCA_963574415.1 Tarsius wallacei | reverse complement strand
TCAGCCTTCCAAGTAGCTGGAATTACAGGCCCGCGCTACCACGACCGGCTAATTTTTTGATTTATTGTAGAGATGAGGTCTCGCTTGCCCAGGCGGGTCTCGAACCCGCGGGCTCAGGCAATCCACTCACCTCAGCCTCCCAAAGGCGCGGGATTACAGGCTGAGCCACCGAGCCCGGCTGGGACGTGTTTTTATACCCACACAGCTCCAACAGTGGCATCAGCTTGCACCTATTCATCTCCAGAGCTTCTTCCTTTCTAGGTTCTAGCCTCCCTAGGTCCTTGCGAGCCTCTGAAGGAGACCTGATTACCAGAGGCCTGTTTGTGTTATCAGAACGCTCTGCCTCGTATTCCTGTGCCACGCTGTCCATTCCCTCTCATTTCTTCCTTGACGGCAGTGGCTACCATGCAAGGGGCTCACTGGGCAGACAGTGCTCTGCCTGCCGCTTTTCTCTTGCAGCCTCTGCCTGTGGTTTTAACTTAATCTGTCTCCTCTGAAGTCACTTGGGAGGATCCCTCCAGCTGCCTCTCCGTGTGTCCCACTCTTTATTTGGCTCCCAGACCCGGCACGGTGGTTGGCAGGACTCAGCAGAGCACGAGGCAGCAGTTCCCTCATAGCCTTCACTGTGGCTGATTCTCCACTGCCACTTCCTGAAGCCTTTTCAGTCATTCGTTGTGTTCACCCATATAGAAAACTGAATCAATCTTGATTTTCTTGGGATTTAAGATGGTTATATTCCAAGTTTAACAGGGAAGAGGAAAATTTCCCTAGAAAAATGCTATGTTGTCTCCTTCCTCAGCTAAGTTTTTGTAAGAGGTTGCCTTTGGGTTTTCCTTGTGGTTAAAAATGTTCAATTACTTGTTTTGCAATAGGGTTTGTTCTGTGTTACACACAATCTTCTCTTTTATATATTTTTTCCCTTAAAATTAAATCCAGTAAAATGTGAAAGAAAGAGAAGTGAAATAATCTTACAGTTGCTAAGTTTTCCTGGAAGGCAAAGACATCTCAATTTTAAAGTTTGTCTTAAAACATGAAATCATTGTTCTTTGAAACAGCTGTCTCATCAAAAACTCCTTTGTACTGTATATTTTTAAACAACAATTTTTTTTTTTTTTTGAGTTGGAGCCTCACTCTGTCGCCCAGGCTGGAGTGCAGTAGCACACTCATGGCCACCCCAGCGTCGATCTGCTGGGCTCCGGCGATCCTTCCACCTCAGCCTTCCAGGTAACTGGAACTACAGGCACATACTACCACACCTGGATAATTTTTTTAAACATTTATTGTAGAGATGAGGTCTCGCCAAGTTGTCTGGGCTGGTTTCAAACCTGCGGACTCAGGCAATCCACTCGCCTTGGTCTCCCAAAGTGCTGGAATCACAGGCTGAGCCACCGAGCCCGGCCCTAAACAACAATTTTTTTAAATGACTAGGAGCTTTGTAAAGATTTCCTTTACCTGTGTTATAAATTATTTTCAGTTTTTGAGTAATTGTTAAAATGATGAAACTTACTGGAATAAAACTGATGTCTGTTTTTTGTTTTGTTTTTAAGGGGAAGAGGAGAATGTCATTGGAATATTGAGAATTACTTGGTACCTTGAGAGTGAAGTCTAAATAAATGATTGTGTCTGCATTTCTTAGCACTCTCTTCACCATCCTGTTCTACATGCTGTCAAAATATAAGCTTCATGGTACTATGGACCTTATCTCTCTTAATCACCATGTATCCCTCAGGATCTAGCATATCACCTGGCACATAGCTTCTCAAATGGTTCTCCAACAATGAGTCAAAAAATGAATACCTTCAGAACCGTTAGAGTGACACATCATATAACCAGATGCATAATTCATTCACAATTCTGTTATCTTTTACAGAAAATCTTGGCCTGATAGTTTCCTTAATAGAAACTTTGGGGTTGAAGAGATACCTCAAAAGTGTTCCTTGTTTATTCATCCATCATGGATCTCTCACCCATGATTTTATGTAAATCAACTCTGAAATTGTTTATATTTTTACCACCTCTTACAGCAGTAAGTCCCACAAATAGAAGTTAGTTATGGTTCAACTCAGTGGATACATAAGTGAGGCATTAGAGGGAGCACAAGGAAGGAGAGAATGATTTATGTGATTCATCCTAACTGGGGAAGACTCAGAGGAGGAAATGTCTGAGTTAAGGCTATAAGTTGGCTGGTATGAAGCAGACAGGGACAGAGAAAACAGTGCTTACAAGGCCTAAAGGGATGAAGGGGTGCCCTAGGGCTCCTGGCCTCAGAACTATCACTACCACTGTCCTCGTCTGTCTGCTGGAATACCACTCTTGCAAAACAAGGTTGCCATTGAAGTGCTTGAATTTGTTAAAATTGAGGCTATGATTTATTTTCTTTGAAGAGTCAGTTATGTGCATTATGTTGAAAACTGACTGCACCTGAAATCGTTTCCCCTAGTGAGCCACTGCGAAGCCACACTTTATGCAGACTCGGTTTTTACCTGTGTTTTGCAGCAAGAATATTGATGGGCATGAATGGGCTGTGGGTCATAAACAATTTGAGCTTCCAGTGGTGTGCAGCACACCCCATCCAGACCTGTTGAAGGTTAGCCTGAGGTGCTGCAGAGCCAGAATGAAGGGCTGGGGCCAGGGGCCTGGTATGCTGGGTCCCAGCACATCTTAGGCAGCCCTATTCACAAAGGCTCAAACTTCCTGAGGCACCCAAGACATCTTTTTGAAGCCTCAGACAGAAAAGTAGTATGAAGTCCTATTTTTTCATGTAATAAAGGCTCATACAGAACTTCCAAATGAAGTCAGGAAACTGACTAGCTAGAATTTGACATGATAAGAATATCAAGAGGTAATGATATAAAAATAACTTGAAAGGCTAGTTTATTGGGGCCATTGTATAAAACCATGACCCTGCCAGTCCCTTTCATTCTTTTAAAAATTTCCTCAACCCTATTCTCTCTTAACAATATCTTAGTACTTATTGATAAACCTACACAGACAGCCTCACCCCAGGCCCAGGCTCTAAAAATTCTCCTCTAACTCCCTCTGGGTGTCTGAGGGCCAACATGAAACCATGACTGTCCATATTATGTCACAGTGTTTTTTTGGATTCTTGAGCTGTACTATGCCATTTCCTCTACATTGATAGTGCCTCATAAATCTTATTCTTTAGAATTTTAAAGTGAGTTACTATTTTTATTTATATAGCAATTATTATTATTATTATTAAGTCATGAATTCAAATGAAATATTCCACATAGCATTATTCTCAAGCATAGTAAATATTGAAGGAAGAGGCCAAACTGATACAGGCTGGGGAGCATTTTCTCCCAGCATGTGGGGGGCCTGGGTGGATGGATCAGTGGCCTCTCTCTATATATTCTTCAGAGTTTAGACATGCTGAGTTTAAGCAGGCTATAACCATAACTCTTCTGACCTAATAAACAAGACAGACTGAGAATAATTGTGGTTCTGTCTGCTTTCTTCACCAGTTGCCTTTTATTTCATTCTAAAGTCTTTCACTGCTTTGGGCTAAATGAGATTTGGATTGCAACACCAACTTTTTTTAATGATATTATAATATTGGCTAATTTGCCTGCTATTGGTTATGCCCAAGTAGACATATGACCTGTGGCTGTTTGGCTTGTCCTCCTGTGGGAAAATAACCTAACGAAGCTAATAAGCTGTATTAAAATAAAATAAACAAGTTCACATGGCACCCACCATCACAGCCAGTGCAATATGGTTATTATTTATTATCCTAGACACCAGCCTGCATCTCCAGCTGCCTGCCAGGCATTTCCACGCAGAAGGCCTTCTATTGCCTCCTCTTTAACCCATCTGAAACCACAACCATCAACCACCCTTCAAAGACTCCCTCACTGATAGATTTTTAGGGGGCCAATTGATCACACCCACCACTTCCCCTATCCAGTTAGAATTGCTGCTGCTGTTTTCAGAAACCATGTCCAGGAAGCAAACAGGTAAGGCATGAAACAATGGATCTAGATCCACAGTCAAATGTCTTGCCCATACCTCAGCACCCTGTTGTCGCAACCAGAGGCCCTACCAGAGGGCAGAGCTCACCAGAACATCTTGGAGTAGAAGAGTAGGAGAGAAATGCCTGTGTCCTGCAGGCACAAGCTTGCTCAACTTCTCCTTTATAGCCTACCAGTTAAATCAGTCAGTCCTCCTCCTCTTGAGGGGAAGAAAACGAAGTCTAAGGAAAAGTGGCCAGGAGCTGAAGTTTCTTTAAGAGGCCAAGAGATCAAATTCCCACTAACTCATTACTTTTGACTCTTCTGATTTTGTTTATGTACTTTTTAGTTTATGTGACATCAGATTATTTTAGCATTTGGGGAAAGGGAGAATATTTAGATAGTAAGCATTCTATATTGTGAGAATTTCTACCATTTAAATTGTAATCTACTTTCTTTATGGCCTCTTTCTTCATAAAAAAGATGCCCACAGTTGGGGACTCCCACAGTAACCAAAACTCATACTTTCAGCTCTTTAGTCGTTACTGTGATTAATGCTGACACAAACCTAGTACCGTGGTCCCTGGCACCCGAGAAAGAAGGTCAGGCTAGTGGTGACTCAGCTGACTCTGCAGCTGCACTTACAGTAAATGTGTTTTGCAATTCTCTTATTCTTAAAAATATTCTTCTACAAATTTTAAATTTGTATTTAATTTTAAATTTTTATTTATTCATTTAGTATTGTTATTATTTGCTCTTTAGTATGTCAAGAAAAGGAAATGACATAGGTCAAATATGAAATCAACTCAGGTTAAAAAAGAAAAAAACTTGTTTCCTTGGCAATGAATCCTGAGTCAAAAGACAATAGCCAGCCTCCAATTTGAAATTGTTGCACTGATCTTTAATGATGATATAGAAAGAAAAGGAAAAATATTCTTAACGAATGGAGGGTGCTGCTAAGCCCAGCCATTGGTGATCCCTCAGTCTATAATTCATTCATTGGAAATGACTTACTGAGCTCTGGCCCTGTGCTTGGGTGCTGTGAACAAGGGAAATGTCCCCGACTTTCATGGAATTCCCAGTGTAGTGGGAGAGACTAGTCGGAAATAATAACTACTTAATTCTAACTTTTAATTACAACTTCTGTGAGAATTTATAGTTGAATGACCTGTCCACTTGGGAAATTCAGGGTTGGTCAAAACCAATTCTAGAAGAATGTATAGATATAGACTAGGTGAAGGGAGAAGGAAAGACTGTTCCTGGCAGAGTAAACAGCATATGCCAAGACACCAAGGTAGGAAGAAGCTTTGTGTGTTCATACAACTGACAGTTGAAGACTGATGAACAAGACTCAGGGGCCAGGTCATTTATGACCCTCTAGGCCAAAGGTTGTTTTATTTTTATTCTAATGTGATAGGGAACCACTGGAGTGGTGTAATGTGGTGAGGTTTGCTGCATAAGGGAGGGTAGGTGTGGAGCAGGTGCAGGGGATGGGAGTCTTCATCATGATGCAGATGAGAGGTGATGGCATCCGGGAAAGAAAGATGGAACAGAGGAACGATTGGGGGCTACTGGGGCACTGCACTGACAGAACTGACTGGTTGGAATTGAGTGGGGAGAAAGGGATGTCCTGAATGACACCTAGGCATTCAGCAGAAGCAGCTAGTTGGAAGAAGCTGCCATTTACTGATAGGAGGAAACTTTGGAAAAAACAAGATTGAGAGTACATCAAGATTTCAAAATGAGAGTTTCCAAGAAGGCGACTGTAGCTTAGAGGGGAAGTCTGGCATTTGTGAAGGTCAGCTCATATTCATGGTATTGAATGCAAATAGTCTCTTTTTTTATTATAAAGATGTGGGGTACAACTCAGGGTTAGGTATGCAAACGTTGATTATGCAGGTACCCTTGGTGTTGAGGTATGCCCCTCCCTCCCCTAGCAGTTTCCCTCAACTGCCAATCCCACCCCCCCTCCCCTGACAGTTTCCCACTATTGCCAATCCCTATCTTACAGTATTATCTATAATAATAGTATTAAAATAATTGTTCAAGGTTCGCTTATGAGTGAAAAGTACTCTGTTCTTTGTTTCAGTGTTAGATCACTGAGTATGCTCAATCTAAATGCATCCAAGTTGCTGTGAAGTCCATATGTTTGTCCTTTTTTATGACTGCGTAATATTCCATTGTGTGTATGTACCATATTTTTAAAATCCAGGTCAGCTTCGATGGGCAGCATGGTTGGTTCCACGTTTTTGTTATTGTGAATAGAGCTGCAACAGACATATGTGTGCAGGTATCTTTTTTGTAGAATGCTTTGAGTTCCTCCTGGTATATTCCCAAAAGGGAATTGCTGGGTCGTATGGAAGGACTATTTCTAGTTCTTTCAGAAATCGCCATACTGTCTTCCAAAGTGGTTGCAATAGTTTACATTCCCACCAGCAGTGTACAAGCATTCCTTTTTCTTCGCATCCTCGCCAGCATCTGTTGTTGTTTGTTTTATTAATGATGGCCATTCTTACTGAGGTTAGGTAGTATCTCAATGTGGTTTGGTTTGCATTTCTCTGGTGATGAGTGAGGCTGAGCACTTTTCATGTGTCTGTTGGCTGCCCATATATATCTTTTGAGAAATGTGTATTCATGTCTTTTGCCCACTTTTTAATGGGACTGTTTGGTTTTTTCATTTCAGCACATTTGAGTTCTTTGTAGATCCTGAATGTTAGGCCTTTGTCAGATATTCAGTAGGCAAATATTTTTTCCCAATCTGTGGGCAGTCTCCCTGCTCTCTCGATGATTTCTTTTGCTTTGCAGAAGATCCTTAGTTTGATGAGGTCCCACTTGTCTATCTTATTTCTTAAGGTATGAGCATTTGGGGTTATGAGGAGGAATTGGTTCCAATTTCCATAAGGGTGTCTCTTGCGTTTTCTAAGATTCTTATACTTTGAGGTTTTATGTTTAGGTCTTTGATCCATTTAGAGTTAATTTTTGTGTATGGTGATAGGTAGGAGTCCTGTTTCAATCTTCTGCATGTGATCAGCCAGTTTTCCCAGCACTATTTAGTGAATAGGTTCTCCTCTCCCCAGTGGTTGTTGTTGGAGGCTTTGTCAAAGATGAGTTGGTTGAGAAATTGAGGCTTTGCTTCTGGAATCTCTATCCTGTTCCATTGGTCTATATGCCTGTTCTTGTAACAATACCAGGCTGTTTTGATTACTGCAGCCTTATAGTAAAGTTTAAAGTCTGGAAGTGTGGTGCCTCCTGCTTTGTTTCTTTTGCTAAGGATTGTTTTGGTTATTTGTGGTCATTTATGTTTCCATATGAATCTGTATTGTCATTTAATATGGATTATTTTTAACGTATTGGAAGTAGATAGCTAAAAGGTACACCAATATTTTTTAACATTTCCAATGGCTTGTTAAAATTTTTCTGTCTTTATTACTAATGAAAATTAGAAAATAAGATTAACTTTCAATCCTACATCAAAGTTATCTAACATAGCTCAAGTTGCGATAAGCAAATAGTTTTCTTTGGTGGTTCCTGTCCACTTGAATCATCCCCAAATAATGTTGATTCAGCTTTCTCCTGCAACAAGTCTAGACTTTCTAAAGATTTCTTTTATACTAAGGGATCTATATCTCAAACACAGATATATTTTGATCCATCAAGCCCAATGACATATTTAAACATAATATCACTAGGTATTTTGTGCTTCTTAGGGAAAAAATTGTTTGGTAGGTGTTCGCTATGATTTTTCTGCTCATAATCCTATGCATATAATAAGCATAATGTTACCCTTTATGGATAAGAAACTCTAATCTCACAGCTGCCTGTGAAAATGCACATGTTGCATTCTAAGTTCATGTCTGGACTCCCCCCATTATTGCTTTGAGACTCTCCGAAATTATTGGTCTGAGGTTAATGAACAGCTCTAGGTCCATAGCTACGAAATCATCTATGGAAAACTTCCAATTAAGTCAAAAGTTTGACTTCTTTATAAGAAATTCATATTTTTTTGAAATCCGTATTTAGATCATATCATTAACAATTGAACTCCAATTACCATATAACGCCTGCTCAAATATGGAACGATCAGGGCACTATTTCCTATGCAGGTCCAAGGTGTAGTCAAGCACATTTTCATCACGCCTTGCTCACTTTTTACACTGCTTCTCTTTCCAGTCTCAGATCCTCCTATTATTGCTGGTTGCTCCTTGGCTCCTCAATGTAAGTGTTTTACCTTCCAATATAAATGTTACCTTATTTTTAAAAGAAAATAATAGAAGAGTAAAGGAAACTTATCTGTGATTTGTGATAAGTAGAATAAACAAAACAATAAATCCTTTCAGAATAAAATTTGAAAGAATCTTTGAAGAATGTGCCTTAATAACTTTGGAAAGACTGATAAATTAGATCATGAAAGGATTAATGCTTATCATGCTTATCCTATGGGAGCTAATAGTTCAAATAATTCTGAATAAGCCAAGTAGTTATTTCAACCTTGGATTAGCAACACATCTATACTTCTCTCTAAAATATTATGCAGGGTGATAATAGAATCACTTTTCCTCTGTGAAAGTCGTATAGGATAAAATTTAAAATAAGCTGCAGTAGTTGCCTTTAATTCAGACTTTAGACTTCCCATTCTCTACTTATTCCTCATATATAAGAGGAAAAAATAATAAAACTAAAACATCTCTTTTACTTCTTTTTTTTTCTTTCTTGAAGAAAATGCCTTTTTACGTGATTCCCTCTGTTTTTCATATATATTTTAATCCACACTTCCATAAAATTAAATTGAAGGATAAGACCTTCTAGATTCATAAAAGGATATTTGAGAAGATTGTGCTTTAATAGGATTTAAATGAAGTAAAGACTTAGCCTGGGTAGCTTGAAATTGGACAAGTTCTCACCTAGGCTTCCTTAGTATCTTTTTAATTAAAGAGGCTGTAAAAATTCTATTTGGAATACAGAATCTACGTTGGCCTGAGGTGTGTGTTCCATCTCACCCCTTTCCACTCCTTGGGCTATCTGTTCGGTGAGCTCCTATTACTCTACAAACAGCCCACTCAGTAACTCTGTATGCTCTAACTGCTTCACTGCAGTTAGTGGATCCAATCCCCACTGTCAGAGACCCGTGAAAAGAAACAGAGCATTTAAGGGGCAGTAAAGATGGTGCCTCGGAGCATAATTTTCTTAATTCGATTTCCATTTCTTTGTTAATACTGTTTCCCTCTACCTGGAGTAGATTTTTCTGCTTATTTCCCACTCATAAGACCCACACAAAAGTTTTTTTAGGGTTTTCTTTCTTGTATAAAATGTTTTATCTAATCTTCATTGCTTAACACAATACATGGCACACAAGGGGGACCTCAATAAATATCTCTCTGGGTTGAAGAATAAATATATAGTTGAGTTCAAATAAGAACTAGGCTGCTTCTTATAGTTCAAATATATT
This sequence comes from Tarsius wallacei, assembly GCA_963574415.1. Taxonomy (NCBI): domain Eukaryota; kingdom Metazoa; phylum Chordata; class Mammalia; order Primates; family Tarsiidae; genus Tarsius; species Tarsius wallacei. The sequence continues at coordinate 26,257 of CAUYQG010084900.1, read as the reverse complement.
TTTTCATCTGCTCACAGCAGACTAAGGAAGACATTTCTCTAAAACTGTAATTGGTAAGAATTTGATAGAAATAAGTTGAAAAAAGGCATCAAGTTTGAAGGCGCATTATGAAGAAATACAAAACTATGAATGTGGTATAGTAGAAAAGGCACAGTCTTTGGACTCAGACACAATGTGAAATTCCAGCTCTGCTCACTTACTAGATATTTGAATTTGGGCAAGTTGTTTAACCCAGATAAGTGTCAGTTTTCTCATCTGTAAAATAGGAATATCGTATTTTGTGTGGAATATGATGGCATATATAAAGCATCTAGCAAGGTTCCTGTCACAGAGAAGATGAGAAGATGGTCCATAGTTGATAGTCATATTGTTGTTGTTAATTAGTTCATTGTGGCTGAAGCGATGGGTGGAAAACTAGACAAGGGATGGCAGATGAACTTCAAAAAGCATATTTATTTAGTTTTAGAAGACATTTTAAGTGACATTTGAAACATATTGCTGCCCTTTATCCAAATATATATATAAGCTTTTGTTTTCTTTTTTATCAAAGCTGGATGAACCAAAAAAGCATGTTTAGATGATCCTTTAAGATCTGAGCAATGTCTGTTAGATCAAAACAGCTCCGAAAAAAGATACTCAGTTTAGTCCAAGTTATTTAATAGGGTTGAAAAATGAGATTGTGTTTACCTAACAGATTTATTTGCAAGCTAAATAGTTTACTTGACTAAATCATTATTTTCTAAAACTATTTGGTGAGTATAACCATGCCTTCATTGCCATACAAATGTAAATTTGAGTTTAAATTCTTAGATTATAAAGTAGATGTTGACTAATCAAAGTAGTTCATTATTTTTATTCTTTTATTTACATACAATAAGATTAACCATTTTGTGGTGCATAGTTCTGTGACTTTTGGTAAGTGCATAGCCATGTAACCACTACTGCAATCAGGATACAGAACAATTCACTGACCCCTCAAAATCCCCTGGTTTTATCCCTCTTTAGAGGTCAATATTTATCCCCATATCCTAACCTTTGACAACTACTTATCTGTCTATAGTGCTGCATTTTTTAGAAAGGTCATATAAATTGAACTATATAGTACGCAACCTTCAAATCTGACTTTTTTCACTCAGTGCAATATATTTGAGATTCATCGTGTTACATGTATCAACAATTCATTTATTTTTATTCTATACAAGTGGAATGCTACTGAGCAACAAAATCGCAGTTTAGTTATCCACTCACCAGTTGAAGGATATTTGGGGTATTGCCAGTTTAGGGGGATAATGAAGAGTGCTGCTATAAATATTCGCATACAGTTTTTTAGCAAGTATGGTATTCGTTTTCTCGGCTAAATGATGTAGAGTAGCCTAGGTGGGTTATAAAAGGTGTGTATTTAACTTTACAACACACCATCAAACTGTTTTCTAGTGTGTTTCCACCGTTTGATGTTTCCATCAGCCATGTGTTAGAGATTCTGTTGCCGCGTATCCTCACCATGCTAAGGATGTCCCTGACTTATCTGTCTGCTCCCAGCTGGAGGAAAACTTATGCTTTTAAATGCTTCCTGTGATTAGATTACTTTCACCTGGATAGCATAATATAGGGTAACATAAAGGCATGATATCTCATCATCATACCCACAGTCCCAGACATCAAGATGGAAAATCCCGAAAGGCCGTCTTTAGAATTCTACCTCCACATTTTGTAAGTGAGTCTTGGTAGTTTCTGTCTTTCAAAAAATTGACAATTTCATCTAAGTTGTTAAATTTGAGGGGATAAAGTTGTCCATAATTTTCCTTTATTCTCATGTTACTGTTTGTGTGATCTGTAATGTTATACTCTCTTTCAATCTGAATATTAGTAATTTATAACTCCTCTTTTTAGTCTAATTAGAAATTTATTAATTTTATTGACTTTTCGAAGAATCACCTTTTAGTTTCATTTACTTCCTTTATGGGTTTTTTCTGTTTTAAGTGTCATTGATTTTCTTTTTTTCTCTTTGTCATTTCCTTTTTCTCTGTTTGGTTTCGGGTTAATTTTTATTTTCTTGTATCCTTTTCTTACTATATTTATTTTCTTGAATCTTAAGATGGAAGCCTAGATTTTTTACCTGAATTTTCTTTGTTTCCACTTAAATGTTTAATGCTATAATTTTTCCTATAGATAAAGCTTGAATTGCATTGCATAAATTTTTCTATGCGGTATTATCACTCAGGATTCCACAAGAGAAACAGAAGTGGGGGGCAGGGCAAGAAATTGGCTTATGCACTTCAAATCTGATAACTTCTGTCCTTTGATTTTGCCTAGAACATTTACATTTAATGTAACTATTGATAGTTGAATTTAGGTCTATCATTTTATTGTTTTTGGTTGTTAACCTGTGGGGCTTATGCACTTGTGGGGTATGGCTAGGTAAGTACAAAATCCGTAGGGCAGGCCATCAGAAACTGGAACTCTAGACATGAGCTGACGCAGCAGTCCACAGGTGTAATGTCTTCTTCTTCAGGGAAACCTCAGTTCTGCTCTTAAGGCCTTTCAACTAATAATTTTCTTGCTTAAAATAAAATGACTATAGACTAGTCATATCTATGAAATACCTCACAGAAACACCTAGATTCTTGTTTGGTTAAATAACAAGTACTATCACTTAGTGAAGCTGACAACATAGAACTGACCATCACTTGTGGTGTTTTCATTTTACCTTAGTTCAAAATATTTTCTAATGGGACTCTGTCTTTGACCTTTGGATTATTTGGAAGTATGTTGTTTAGTTTGCAAATATTTAGGGATTTTTTTTCCCAACAACTATTTTTTACATTTCTAGTTTAATTCCACTACAGCTAGACAACATACTTTGTATTATTTCAATCATTTAAAATTTGTTAAGGACTGTCTATGATCCAAGATATAGTCTATCTTAATGTATTTTTTATGTACCCTTGAAAACCATGTATATTCTGCAGTTATAGGGAATGTTCTATATATGTCAAGTTGGCTGGGTCTTATTTAGAACTTGTATATCCTTGCTGATCTTGTGCTTACTTTTTCTATTAATTACTAAAAGGAATGTTTATAATCTAAGTGTAATCTTTAATTGGAATCTTTCTTCCACGTATGTCAGTTTTTGCTCTGTGCATTTTGAAGCTTCATTGTCTTATACATGCACGTATAAGATTGTATGCCTTGTTGTTGAATTGATTCTTTCTTTTCTGAGGTTCACTTTGTCTGCCCTTTATCCAAATATATATGTAAGCTTTTGTTTTCTTTCTTATCAAAGCTGGATGAACCAAAAAAGCAAGTTAGATGATCCTTTAAGACCTGAGCAACGTCTGTTAGATAGCCACTTTAGTTTTCTTTTGACTAATGTTTACATGGCATCTTTTTCTTTTTGAAAAAAATACTTTTAACCTATCTATATTATTATGCTAAAAGTATTTTTCTGTAAACAAAATATACTTGAATCTTGATTTTTTTTCAAATCTGATAACTTCTGTCCTTTGATTTTGCCTAGAACATTTACATTTAATGTAATTATTGATAGTTGAATTTAGGTCTATCATTTTGTTTTTGGTTGTTAATTCTATTTTTTATTTTTTGTTTCCACTTTTCTATCTTTTTTGATAGTTTGAATATTTTTAGTATGCAATTTTAATTTATATTTTTGCTTTTGGACTGTATCTCTTCTTTTCAAGTGATTTATTCACTGATTAAAATGTACATACCTGCCTTTTAAAAATCTAAAAAAAGTTCCTATTCTACCACTTAAATAAATACGTAGAAACTTGACAATCATATAGGACCCTTTATGCTTTCTTTTTATGCTATTGTCATCAAATGCATTACCTGTATTAAAAATTGGAAACCTCATCAGACAGTATTATAATTTTAGCCTTCAACAGGCGTATATATTTTAAAGGACTTAAGAGGGAGAAAAAAAAGCTACGATATTTACCCAGATAGTTACAATTTCTGTTTCTCTTCCTTCATTCCTGAAGTTTCAGATTTCCATTTAGTATCATTTATCTTCTGCCTAAAGTGCTGCTTCTATCATTTCCTTTAGAGCAAGTCTGTTGCTATAAATTCTGTTAGCTTTTATTTTTTCATCGAAGAATGTCTTTATTTCACCTTTTATTCTGAAGGATTTTTTGGTAGTTACAGAATTCTGAATTAACAGTTCTTCACTTTCACTATTTTAAATAAGTTATTATAATGTCTCCTGGCTTCCGTGATTTCTATTGAAGTACACTATCATTTGAACACTATCATTTGAGGCTGAGGCAAGAGGCTTGCCTTAACCCGGGGTTTTGAGACCAGGGCAACTTGGTGAGACCTCGGCTCCACAGTAAATCACAAAAATTAGCTTGGTGTGATAGCGCATGCCTGTAGTTCTGGCTACTTGGAATGCTGAGATGGAAGGATTGCCTGAACCCAGCAGATCAACGCTGGAGTGGCTGTGAGCGTGCCACTGCACTCCAGCCTGGGCAATGGAGTGAGACTCCAACTCAAAAAAAAAAAAATCTTTGTTCAGTAATTTCAGTATACAGGTCATCTCAGGAATTGATGTCAGTTGATTGTTTTTTCTGCTGCGGGTTGTTGAGATTGTCTTTGCTACTTTTTATGTCTAGTAAACTTGGATGTATCATGGACATTTGAGTATTATATATGAGACTCTGGCCATGTTAAAACTCCATAGAGAATTTTTCCCTTTCTTTGTTTTCATTTTGTAATTTGTCCTAGCATATAGTCAACTTGCTGTGGTTCTTGCCACAAGTCCCGCCCTGATCTGTAGGCATTGGTTCCTATACTAATTTAGTTGTCAAACCCTCTGTGGTACCAGTCTGTCTGCTCCACATATATGTCAACCACTCAGGGGTCAACCTGAGCTTTGATCTATACTGTAGTTCAATTCTTGAGGCATCTGCTATACAACCTTGGGCAATTTCAATGCATGTGACATTCAGTGGTGAACCTGGGACTCCATACACTAATTTAAGAGCTGTTTTTCTCTACCGCCTTCTCCTCCATGATTTCTCTTTACTCTCTAGTTCCCAGGGGTAGCCTTCCCTGGTCTTCTGTCTTAAAAGTCAGGGCTTTAAGTTCTCTGCTATTTCACAGTTCCCATGAAGATTTGCTTCCCTTTGAAGGCAAAGCAATGATAGAAGGGAGAGAGAAAATTAATGAGGATTCACACACACACACACACACACACACACGCGCACACACACACACGTTATTTACCACAAGGACCCAGCTTTTCAGATCCTCTACTCAGAAAAGAAAGAAAAAAAGGTCTTCCCGAGTTTTAGGCATATGTATAGCTGAGGCTTCCACTGGTCTAGGGCTTTGTGACTGGAGCTTGTCTGGGATGAAGCCAAGTGAACAAAACAAACAACAAAAAGTTTTCCTCTTAGAGTCTCCATCTCATGGAAGGAAGCTTTCTTCCTCATCCTCTGTACATAAAAAGAGGGATTAAGTTGAAGCATTTTCTGCCTGTGTTTGATGTACAGATCTGGGATTTGGGCTGTCCTAGAGTCCAAGCTGAAAAAATTAGGAAGTAAATGAAAATAACAGTGTGCTCACTCCCATATTGGTTGTATTTTCAATTCTGATCTTTCTCCAATTCATCTGTGACTATTTACTTTTCTGAATTTTCAAGTAACCTTGTTATGTTATTTATTTGTAATCAATGGGAGATGGGCGGTGGTGTATACTTATTGTATCATAACCAAAACCGGAACCACACTAAATTATATGTTGCTTTTCTTCTACTGATACTTGCATGACTTTCTTCCTGTTTTGTTTTTGCTTCTCTATTTTTTTTTTTGGTTCTGCTTTATTTTACCTCAAAAATATAGTGACCTGATATGTTTGAGTTTTTAAATATAATTCTTCTCATCCATTCACAATTGTTTCAGGAAATATAATGAACCATAAGTTGAGAAAAAAATAATACACTTTTAAACTCTGTGTCTATTTTTTTTTCTTGCCTTTTAAGCTTTGTTTCCTAGACACAATTTTGAGCCATTAATTACTTTAATAAAAACAAAGATTTCACTATATGTTGTCTAGGAAAGATGAGGAATCTAGCAGGAAAATGGCCTACTTCAAACATAATTGCTAAAAGAAATTGATGAGAAATACTCTTCCACACCCACTCAAACATATACAACTTGATTTCTTGCTTGCTTGGAGAATTGAACCTAAGATCTCTTGGTAGGTCCAAGGTAATTAATGCCTGAACACCGGGGGGTGCCAAAACAATGTATACACATTTTAAGAGATGTTATCTATGTGTTACTTTTAGTTCGCTATAATCAAAGTGTCTGGACATTGATGATAACCACTTTGAGCACTTCTTGTAATTGTAAAAGTCAGGCACCTTGTATTCATCTACAACTTTAATACAGTTTTTTTTCTTTCATACAATGTATATAAATTTTTTGGCACCTTCTGTATATATAGGCAATATATATATAGATAGAGAGAGAGAGAATATATGTGTGTGTGTATATACATATATAAATGTATGTATATATGCCTCACAGTAATTTTCAATAGCATCATAGTTACGTGGAGTTTGAGGCAATTACACTACCAGGATCTGTCAACTACTCTAATTTCTAATGTAAAAGGCTTTTTTTTTTCACCTATGCACATCATTTAATGAACTTCACGTTGAACACTTACTATGTGTTGGCATTGTGCCAGGTACTGAGGGAACTACAAAGATGAATTGAATGAATCCCTGTCTTCTAAGAGTAGAGGACACAGAGGCATGCACAATTTATGAGGCAATTTGTCAGACTATGCTGAGTGCTGTATTTTACAGAGGCAGAAACAGCCTTCTTGGGGAACACACACAGAAATGATTCACTCCTCTGTAGGGGAGTGAAGAAAGTTTCCTAGAGAGATGATGCTTAAAATGAGCTCTAAGGATATATTACATCGGCGGTCTCCAACCTTTATGGCATTAGGCACCAGTTTTGTGGAAGACAATTTTTTCATGGATGGGGGTGAGGAGGTGGTGGTTTCCAGATGATTCAACTGCATTACATTTATTGTGCACTTTATTTCCAAATCCCTCTTGTATGCAGTTCACAATAGTGTTCGCACTCCTATGAGCATCTAGTGCCTCTGCTGGTCTGACAGAAGGGAGAGCTCAGGTGGTAATACGAGCGATGGGGAGTGGCAGTAAATACATACGAAGTTTTGCTCACTCACCTGCCACTCACCTTCTGTTGTATGGCCTGGTTCCTAACAGGAACCAGTCTGTGGCTTGGGAGTTGGGGACCCCTGCATTATCTCACAGAGAAGTGGAAAACATAGGGAATGTCATTCAGATGAGGAGTATTAGCAAAGCCTTGGAGGTTTTTAAATGCATGTCATTCTTGAAGAATACAAAATGGTTCAATGTAGCTGGTGTGTGGCACACTCCATTTTGTTTTTATTCTCTTGAACCAAGTTGTATTATTTCTCTTACATTGTGGTTTGGGCAGTGGTGGGATTGACTCAACCATGGAAACTAAGACTTGGGTTCCAATAGACGTGCTACCGCCAGTGGTCCTTGTGACTTACTTTCATGTTACTCCAGTGACTCACACTTGAATTCTTTCCTGTGTGAAGTCAAGATCCCACTTGGCCTTCGGACTGGACTCCAACTGTGGATGTACCCCATTCCTGCATCACTTGGAGGCAGGCGGTGATAGTATGTTACTACTTGATAGCCTGGCTTGTATGCTTCCCCTATGTGGAATGTACTTTCTATTCTATATTCCAGCATTCCTACTCAATTTCCTACTTCCCTCAGGGAGCCATGCCATCCTTCTCTCTTAAAAAAAAATGTATTTTCACATATTCAGAAAGTAGCAAGTAGCTCTTCAAGAGTAGACACTATCTTATTCAGCTCAATGTTTTACCACTGTGCCTGTGAGATTAGAAGTTCTCATATCACACACAAAGAAAAAAGTGATATGTGCAAATGTCCCAGTGGAAGCAGTGGGAACTGAGTTGGTACAAGGCCTGACTTGAACACCTTGTAATTACATTTTTTGCCTTTCTTTTGATGTGTATAAAATCATTAAGAAATAAAATACAAGTTCTACATTAACTCACAAACTAGTTGGACTATTCCCCTCTAATCTGTAGATTTATAGACATGTTTTAGTGGAAAAAATCATGTTATGTGACCTGGCTTTGTTTTTTAAAAGAGTTTGTTATTTCAAGGAAAGATCAAAACAATCTGGACCAGTGCTGAATACAGAAAACTAAGATTTGGCAAGCGTAAGACTTTGGATGCCCTTTGGACTTGATTCTATCATTCTGTATAATAGCATGATCAACGTTTCCTACCTCCATTCTTGAGATTTGGAAGAGTTTGACAGAGGCTAAAAGGACCCTGTAACATGTGTAGTTCCCTAAAAAATACTAGCTTATTTTCTTCTGCTTTTGGTATGGTGGGTGGGAGGCAGGTGAGTCCATGCCTTTTTATAAGTCTAAAGGATAAAAAAGGTCTTTGCTCAACCAAAAAAAAAAAAAAAAAGGTAGCCTCTCACCACTGACAAATGTATTATTTTGATTTCTCCATAACTTTTTTCTAACTTAAGTGTTTAAGTGGTGATCACTGCCGGGAAATCTTAACCATTAGTGTATCAGTCCATAGCCCCTTCCTGTTTGTGTAATTTAAGCTGAGTTGCAATGTGCATTGTTACATGTTGTATGTTTCTCTTAGTCCACATTAAAAAACAAATGAAAACATAAAATGTCAATCAATTGAAGAGAATAAATGTTTACATATTTATACAATAAAATACTATACAGAAGATTAAATGAACTAGATCTAGAAAATCACAAATACAATGTTGAGTGAAAATCAAAATATGTGCAGCTGATTGATGTTTACAGGATGATGCCACGTGTATAAAGTCTGACAGCATACAAAACAATCATATGTATCCCATAACTTCTGGGATACATGCATGTGCAGTGACTATATAAAACATACCAATTAACCATAAATGCCACATCAGAAGAGTGATTAATTCTGAGGCAAAAGAGGGATTAGAATCAAGGAGACTTATACAGCAGACTTTAAAAATAACAGTTATGTTTTATATCTTTAAAAATCTGAAGCAAAATTTTAAAAATTGAGATCTGATCATGACTGAATGTGAGTATATAGGTGTTTGTAATATTCTTGATACTTTTCTATAAAATATTTATTGACTCTAAAAATTATTAGGTGGGAACTAATAATGTACTGTCTCTGCAACTTTTTTGTAAACCTAAAATTAGTCCAAATAAGAAGGTTTATTTTTAAGTTATTAGATCTGCCATCAGTTTACAGACAGCTTTGTCTTTAAGTCTAATCAAAAGATCCAGTGCTTAAAGAAGAAGGCTCTGAGTCCAGGGAAAAAACTTAGTTAGAAGAGTGATTCATTTTGACTGGAACATTTCTCACAGATTGGAGCTTCCAACATGAGCCTTGGTTCATGAGGAGAATATTGATTGATGAAGGAAAGAGAAAAGGGTGTGTCCAAGAGAGTGGGCAGCGTGCCTGTTCAAGGAGTGGTAAGTCAACAGTGTGGCTAAGACAGGAGTTACCTGGAGCAATGGAGCAGGAGATGAACCTCAAGGACACAGGGTTTCTAAGAAGCACCTGTCATGGAGTGGTGAGGAATGGGGTCTTTCCACTGGGGATGTCACCAAGGTCTCTATGTGTGACGGCAAAATACAACCTGTTTAGCAGTGCAGAGAATGACTGAGATAAGTTGAGGCCTTCATAAAAACCACCCAGAGGTGATGAGACCCTGAGGTCGAAGAGATGACCACTTTGAGATCCAGAAAGATGGAAGTGCAGTAGTGAAAGTGGATTCTCTCTTCTCTGCTTTTGCCTCTTTCCCCTGTCTCTCTTTTTCACTCTTTATTCCTTTCAAGATTTCTCCTGAAGCTTTCCATTCTTTTATGAAGGCCATCAAATACTCCACCCAGGAGCTGGGCTATTTTTAAAAATGAGATGCAGTATATTCTGTAGGAAGGTCACCTGTAATAGAGCCTCAAACTTCCTATCTCTTTTGTGAATCTTGACAGCCTGAAAAGAAGCATACATTATCTTTTACACAGACTCCCTGGAAGGAATTGATGTTCTTTCCTCTGGAGCTGTAATGGGGTCTCTATAGAAAGAAACCTCGTCCCTCGACACGTGACCTCTTTTCATTCCCTTGCAGAGGAACTGCTTTGTTCCTGCAAAGAGCACCAGGGCTTCCAATTTATAATTTTTGAATATCACTGTTGCACAGTATTGTACTCGTTCACAGTCTCTCTTGTGCATCTTTAATGACCTTTCTTGCCTTCAGAGAAAGTGGGATAAAAGCAATCTGATCAGGTCTTTATTCCAACTGGTCATTCTCTGATTGAACCGGCGCCAGACCCTACACACATTGTAACAATGGGTTGGGACTCGGGATATCTGGGGTTTTTAACTTGCTCCAGGGTCTAGGGCCTTGGCATTCTTATTTGTAAAAACAGAGGGCATTATTTAGAAATCCTCTAAGCCCATTCAAATCCTAAGCTTATGTGACTCTGTGATTCCCTAGGGTCTGAAGATGAACTGTCATCATTTGTTCATATTTTATGACCATCTGCTGAGTGCTGAGGCAGTGGGTGGCTGCCTCAGTACTTGGAGGAGATTAGAGAGGGATGGCTGGCCTGTGAGATGCTTTTCCAAATTTGCATTTAAAGGGAGACATAGAAAAAATGGAAGGCAAATGAGCTTTTTAAGTATTTAATTTAGTTTCACTGATAACAATACAAATTCAAGAAAAGGAGCACCAGAATTGGAATCCAAACTTGAGACAGCAAGTCAAGCAAGGCTGTAACACTTTAGTTAAAAAATCTTTGAACCTCAGTTTCTTTTTCTGTCAAATATGCATAATGCTTGTCTCTCAGAACTTGCAGGGAATGAATGAGATAATGGAGTTTGAAAACACTTTTTATGATGGAAGCTCTAAGCACATGTAATTCTTATTGCTTTTGAAATTAGTTTAACTTATTAATTCAAACTTTGTTGGAGTGCAAAGCAAGTGCCAGGTACTGTGCCTGGCACTCAAGTTTTATTTTTCAGTACTCAAAAACAGCTCTTCCCTTCTTAATTCTCCTATCTTGGATGACCTCCACAAAACAAGCTGCTGTTGACATGCCACATGAGTCTTTGTGTGGGTTTTCCATATAGGACAGGTCATTGCTGATGCTTCCCCCTCTGCAAATGCATGCAAGTCTCAACCTCAGTAAGGATAAAATAAAGGCTGTATGTGCTCTGGAAGCACCAGAACAGAACCATAAACCCCATGCTCTGGGTCTCTCTACACCACTAATTTTGACAAGTAGCCCTAGACGAGTCTCTTTCCCTTTCTATTTCACACTAACAAACAAAAGGGTTGGACTGGGGTGGTCTTTTAGCATCTTCTTAAGACCTAACTTTTAAATTTCTACCACTTTTGAGGGGTTAAATTGTGTTCTTCCACCAAAATTTATTTATTTACTTATATATTTATTTATTTAAGTTTTTCTAGAGATAGGATCTCACTCTGTTGTCCAGGCTAGAGTGCAGTGGCGCGATCATACCTCACTGCAGCATGGAAATCCTGGGTTCAAGCTATCCTTACAAGTAGCTCAGATTATAGGCATGAGCCACCCTGCCAGGCTTATGTCCCTCTAACACCCTCAAAATCTGCACTTGGAAGTCCTAACACCTGGTGCCTCAGAATGTGACCTTATTTGGAAATAGGGCTGCTGCAGATGTAATTGGTTAAGTTAAATGAGATCATACTGGAGTAGGGTGAGCTCCTAATCCAATATGACTCATGTCCTTATAAAACAAAGGGGACATTTGGACACAGACATGCACACAGGGAGAATACCATGTGAAGGTAAAGGCAGAGATTTGGGGTGATGCAAAGAAACCAAGGAACATCGAAGATCGTCAGCAAATCATCAGAAGTTAGGAGAAAGACGTGATAGGTTTACCCACACAGTCCTCAAAAGGAGTCAATCCTGTCCTCAGGCTTTCTAGCCTCCGAAACTGTGGCACAGTACATGTTTGTTTAAGCCACACGGTGTGTGGTACTTGTTATAGCAGCTCTAGCAAAAGAAACTACACAAACTGAAGAGTCGTCCAACTGCTACCAGTGGGAAAATATATTACTCAATTGAAAGAAAATTATATCTTGTTTTGCACATATCTATTTATGTAGGCTAATCCATTCTGGTTATAACAGAAAGTAGAGTTCCATTTTAATAACATTGTCAGTTAATTTCCTCTTCTACTCCAAGACCGTTTGAACATCACAGTGTTTTGACTTACAGCTCAAGAAACTTAAAACCACATGAGAAAATTCTTACTCATGCCACTATATATAGCCAGAGATGAGCACAGCATTTAAAAATGTAGCCACATGCACATAGAAGTTATTGTGTTTACAGAATGTTTTCTCCAGGATGCAGAATTCAGCAGTTTCTCACCACTTATGTTCTCCCTCCCAAGGCAACCTCAGCAGGTTCCACGAGGTTGTCTTGAAGATCAGATTTTGTTCAGTGCAATAGCAGCTCTTAGAATCCAGCTGCAGTTATGAATTAATGCAGAGAAAAGAAATTCAGGTGTGTGAAAAATGATCTGGTTGTCTAAAAGTAAGATATCGGGCATGTTTAGTAGGCACAACATAATTCATCGAGAAACAATCATCCAAATTTTCACATGATAGACCAAAAAAAAAAGTATATCCTTATGTTTCTGATTTTTTTTTTAAATCATTTTCTTTTGAATTAGCTATTCTGCTGTAAGGGATGTTGTTACCAAGGGCAATTGTTAGATCCAATCTGGATAACCAAGTGCTAGAAATTATAAGTTAAATAATGGAGTATTGTGTGCAAATTAAGTAACTGGGCAAGGGTACAGGATTTTGATTGATTTTCTCCTATTATGAGTAGAGACAAAGTGAGTGAAGTCTTTACCTCCTTCGGCAATTTTTATATTCCTTTTGGAAGAGAAGAAGAAAAGCTCTTAAAACAGAAATCAGGAGGGAGAAGGACAAATCTATTAACTGAAAGACAGTCGGAAATAAGGTCCTTCCCATGATTGGTTCAATATCTGTTGGGGCTGTAATTATAGGAATCTTGTGGGAGGTAAGTACACTCTTCCAGGAGGGTTTGATACTAAATTACATTTCTTATGATTTAAAAATAATTAGAGCTCTGTATTAGATGGGAATTATGCTAAATTAGTCCAACACTGGTAAAACCTGGTGAAGACTGATATATAGTTTTCCTTTAAGTTGGTGATTTCCAAAATGGAATGTGCAAGACAATCCATAAGGGTCCAGGAGGAAAATATTATTCATCTATTTATTTGGCACCTATTTGAATGCCTACTATGTGCCAGACACTCTTCTAGGAACTGAACACACATCAAAACAGGTGAAAACAGTGAACAACTACAACAAAACAGGTGAAAAATCTCTACTCCCCAGGGATTTTATATTCAAATGAAAGGAAACAGACTATCAATATAAATATATGGTATATTTACTGGTGACAAGTGCTGTATCAGTCAGGGTCCTGGAAAGAAGCAGATGGCATACTCAGAGTAAGCTGCTGAGGAGAGTTTATGAAGAGCTATTTATAGAAAGCTAGGCAGGGTTTAAGAGAAACCAACAAGGAATGGTGATGCACCCCAGGGGCTCCCAGTGATAGAGAGCTACCTCCATCCACAATGGCTATGGATGTAGGGGAAGGACACCCAGTAGAAAGTATGGCCTTGGGAGAAGAAAACAAACATCTTCCATTCATAGCCCTGTCAGGAAAGAGGCTGATGGAATAAACACCCAGGCTTCTTTCTCCTCTCACCCTCCAGTCCCCTGCTGGTGCCTCTCATTGGCCGAACTCAAATAGAAGCCAGTGCAAGCGTGCAAGGGATCCCAGTTGAATGTCATCCATGCAAGTCAGCCTCCTGGGGCACAGAAAAGGACAGATAAGGGGGACGAGGTTCCTACAGGGTAAACAGAGAAACACCACACAAGTGTCTGAAGAAAGGAAGAGATAGAGGGCCAGGTACAACACAGGAGGTCAGGATGACCTTCTGAGAGTGACATTTGAGCAAAGTCCTGAAGCAGTGTGAGACCAGTAGCTGACAGAGAAGCTGCCAGTGCAGAGATGGTGAGGTAGGGTATGCTTGGCAAGGTCCAAGGTCAATAAGGAGGTCATTGTGACTGCAATTGACTGACAGAGGGTGCTGGCTAGTATTCAGTGTCTTAGAGGACACCCAGTACTAATTGTGACTAATTGCACTAATAATTAGCACAACAGCATCCATATGTAATTTATGAATATTCACATAGCAGAGTTGCATAATTTTTTTTTTTTTTTGGCTTTAAGACATTGCAGTTAAGTGATCTTATATAACGGCAGACTGCATACGGTCAACAAAGCTCCACTAGTCCAATGCCCATCTTCACAGATTAAGATTACCTACTCTTTAGGACAGATTAAGATTAGCCACTCTATAGAACATTGCCCTCAATTCAGATCTTCTGTAATTCCTGTGCAACTCTTGCTTCCCTACGTCATATGCTCCTCCTGCTTTTACAAGGTGCTAAAGGTCAACTGTCTTAATAAGGAGTTCTATTTTGGCTTACACATGCACTGAACATTCTCTGGCTGTGGAATCCTGGCCACAGTGAGAGACCAACCTCATCGCCTGTGCTTTAGAGCCTCACCCACACAGCCCTAAGTGGGAATTTTGACAAAGGAATCAAAGTGTAGAAATATCAAACATATGTGCAGATGTTCAAACACTGTCATTTTCTGACAGGTACTTGTGGCTTGATTGAATGCAGAGGCACAGAGTTAAAATTAATTCATGAATGGGCTTGGAAATAGAAGTGTGAATGAGACCATAATTAAAGGTTTTTGCTAATTCTTCTTCCCAGCTGTGGACTTGAATGAGAGCTGGTTTTAGCTAAATTTAGCTAAAAAGTTAAATTTTAGATGCAGTAGCATGTGTGCCTTTGAATTACACATATTATATCAATGTTTTGGGTTTTAAATTTGACAAAAGCATCAAAAAATTGCATCTTAGTTGTTTGATAGTTATGGTAATCTCATCTAAATATTGAAGAAAAGAAAAATACTGTTGCACTGATTATATATGTTGAAAATATTTAATAGGTATAATAAAGTATTCTCATAGAGATCATAATATTTTGTTATTTTATACTTCTCAACAATTTCCTTTGTTTTTCTTTAATTATAAAACAAGCATTTGATGCTTATAAAAAAGTACTGCTTTTATCATTCAGTATATCATGGACATCTTTCAGGACAGCAGTATCGATCTATCAAGTTCTTTTTAATAAATGCACATTAACCCTTTAATTTTAGTGTATGAACATACCTTCCAAAATATAAGTGTAATATCAATAATATAATAAAAAGTCTTTTATTATAAGTAATAAGTTATATCAATTAGGGCACAGTCAAGAAAACAGAAACATACAATTATTTCAATTGAGATAATTTAATATAAAATAATTGTTTCATTGGATATTAGAGGACTGAAAAGGTGGGAGGAGACCCTGATGTACTATACAAGTCATAGACAAGAATTTAGACGAGAATTTAGAAGCTGAGCAACAGAGACCACAAAACTGAGGACTCAGAGCAGGGCTTTCCCCACCTGCTGTTTAAGACCTCTGGGAAGTGTTGCCAGTTGGTTGGTGTAGGTATCTCCAAGGGGATGGGATGAGGCTGGTTCTGGAAGGAAAAATCTGCAAAACGGACCCAAGTAATTCTGCCAGGTGATGACCCATTGCTGGGGTACTGCCCACAGGAACAGGAAGCAAACAGGAAGGTGCCAGTCCTCCACCTCCAGCCTTCAGGTATCCCTCTAGCTCTTTTATAGGCCATGACTGCCAGAATGAACTGATAAAGCAGAAAGGTGACTGTTCAGGCCCAGCCCTAGCAACGCTAGGCAGAGAGTAGATGGGATGGGAAGACTGAAAGCTGAGAAAGCCTCACAGAGGTGGCAGTCCTGAGTAGAAAAAGAAATTCCACTGTGGCTAAATTTGGGTCGAGCTCAGCTACCTTTACGTGATGTCCTAGAGGGCAATTATTCCTCACAACAACTAACAGATTGAAGATGGGTCTGTTTGTTGTATACTGAAGCCCCCAAGAATGAATCTAGATATGTGGTTTTTGTCTAACCTCTCCCACCTTCTTCTGTTTCCTTGAATTTCTAAAGCCTTCCTAATATCTCTGAGATAGGCATGTTTCATATACACCTAGGAGCGGAATATCATAAATTGAACATAAATCTCTCCAAGTTGTTCTGTAGAGATTTGCAAGCATGTTTGGAAGTTCTCAGAGAGACTGAGAAATGTCATTACAGCCACCTTCTGCCCTGTCTCAGGATTACCAACATGTGCTAAGTGCCCTGTGGCCCTTTGACATTGCAGAGAGGGGCTTAAAAGGAGGAACAGAAAGTTTTTAGTCAGAAAGAGGTAATGACTTAATCTAGGTTACAACATGGCATGCGCAATTTTACCCTAGCTCCAAAAGGACCCATGTCTCACATTAAGAATTCAGATTATAGTGTCATATTAAGTGAAGTTAAACATCTGTCTGTTTGCTGGGAGAATAATTTCCCTGAGTATAATGTGCCTTTACAATTGAGTAGAAATATTTGCACAGCACTAATATAGTCTGCAAAGAGACCGGCAAGGTCATGTCTACACTAACAGGAACATATGCTCTATTTACAAATCTTAGGTAGGTGAACCTCAGTTAGATTTTATGAGCCCCCCCCACCATTTACTACTCTACAGCCATTTGAGTAGCTGCTTCTTCCAGTCTTTCATGCAGCACAAATTAAGGTGCCTCAGAAAGTCTAGACTGAGTCTTTGCCTTTTCTTTTTTTCACGTGAAAATGCATTTTAAATCAAGATTTTACATCATCAGAAAGCACCAAAGGCCCCCGCAGAGCAAGGTGGATTCTACATACAGAAATACTGAAATAGTTACAGTCTAAAGGCCAAGTAGAAAGAGATCTGTCATTTTTGAGACAATAAAACCATTAATTGTTATTTTTGTTTTTACTTCTTTTTTGTCTCTGCTTATCAGTCATTTATTTTTTAATTTAGATAGCTGAATTGTTCTCACTGACAGAAATGTGCAAGTGTATGAGGGCAAAAATGAGTCAGCAAGAATACGCGAAATATCCATCATGTAGTGCGGTGTTTCACGCAGAGTTTGTTCTCAAGATACCTCAAAAATTCATTCCTTGCTCTCATTCATCAAACAATTGGTATACCATTTATCACATTATAAGCTACAAGGAATATTAAGACATGAAAATATGGCCCCTGCTATTGTTGCAAGAGCTGTTAGAAGAAGTGGCATAAGAGAGACATTGGAGTTGACAGAATTTTAGAGGACGAAGAGAGTATCATTAATGAAAGGAGCATTGAGGAAAAGTCTCAAGGGATGCAATACTTGAGTCCAGCCTTGGAAAATGAGTAGGATTTTAATAAGTAGGCATGTTAGGCAAAGGGCATGGTATCATGAAGAAAGGAAAGTCCCAGGAAACATAGAATGGCAGCGTTCTCTTGCAGCTGAAGGCCAAGGTGTGTGGAAAAGAATAATGGGAGATGGAGCCCCAAGGAAGATTGCTGCCAGAGAGTGGAGAGTCTTGAAAGCCAGACGAAAGGAGGCCCTAGTACACCAGGGACAACGAAGAGCCATTGAATGGTTTTGATTCCCAGAGATCCTACAAGCATCTGATTGGTAGGTTGAAATAATTAGATCCAGTGCAGGGAAAGGAAAACAGGAAGAAACTGAAAGTGGTTAAGACCTCTGAGTGGATGACTATTTTAAATTAGACAAGAAGTTTAAAAAGCGTACACAAGGGATGAAAAGGGAAAAACATAGAAGAGACTACATTCTTCATTTTGTGTAAATCCTGGGTTCTGACCCCTGCCTTCATAAGAGCCCTTGCATTCTCAGTAACAGCGATGGTAAAGTCTGAGGGCCTTTGTCAGCTGCTCTGAGGTCACTGTGTGTGTTGCGGGGAGGGGTGTTGGCTCTTCTCACTGCATGCTCCTTCTTTCCTTATTCCCTTCCTTTGTCAATTCTGACTTCTTCATTTGTTTACTTTTCCTGCCATCTTTATTATTTTTTAAATTAAAAATTACATATATTTATGATGTACAACATTATGTTTTGATATATGTATACATTTTGGGACTGCTAAATCAAGCTAATTAACATATGTATTGCCTCACCTACTTATTTTTTTCTGATGAGAACACTTCAAAGCACTCTCTTAGCCACTTTCAAGTAAACAATACATTGTTTTTAAGTATAATTGCCATGTGATACAATAGATCTCTGGAACTTATTCCTCCTGTTTAACTGAAATTTTATATCCTTTGAGCAACAGCTCCTGAAACCCCTCTGTCGTCCCAGCCTCAATGGATTGGTAACCACAAATCTATTCTGTTTCTATGAGTTCAACCATTTTATATTCCACATATAAGTGAAGTCATGTGGTATTTGCTTTCTGTACCTGGCTTACTTCACTTAACATACCGTCCTCTGGGTTCATCTATGTTGTCAATGACAGGATTTCCTGCCATCTTTGGGGGTTAATTTGGCTGTGGTCCTCATCTGAACTGAATTTCTGATCTAGCACAAATTTCAAGCATTCTGCATCTGCCCCCTTTCTAAGAATGCATTTGCGTATGTCTGGTCTAAAGTACTGATTAGTAGTTCAGACCATAGTGATTGTGGGACATGTGATCCTTTTATGGGGGTTGGGGAGGTAGGGAGGGTTGGGCAGGAGAGGCAGACAGAAAAGAATTGAAACAGGGAAAGCAGGTACCTCATAAGGGAACTGAAGGAAAGGTAGCTTAAAAGGCAGATGAAAAGGTTTAAAAAAAATTCAGCCTACCTCAACATTTTGCAGAAGGCTAGCTCCACTAAGTGGTTTTATTCTGATTCTTTGATGACAGTCTAAGGAAACGAGATTGCTAATCCCCGTGTTAAATGGCAGAACTGATTGGTGTAGAAAAAGAAGGAGCAAACTCAGCTAAGATGGGTTTACTTGGCACCTTCAGAAGGCCCTGGTGCCCACGTGGTCCAAAGCCTCAGCCCTGCTGAGTCTTCTGTCCCTAGCCCAGAACAAGTCTGTGTGTGCTTAATCTGAATTCAGCATTAGATGTCAAAATCAAATATGTGTGATCAGTTTCAGTTTTTCTTCAGAGACAGGAGGGCTTGTAGTGTCCCAGCAGGGACACTCACCCCTACTTTGATGAAGCCCCCACTCTCCAGGAAAGCTAATCATCTGAGCCTCAGGACCTCAGACCTCCTGACACACAAAATGCAGTCTTTTAAAACATCAATCAGCAGCTGAACCCTCCTGTTATTTGTTTTCTCCTCCTTGGTTTTTCTTGAGATTGGAATGTATTCTTCAGCCAATTTAGGATGAAAACCAGCCAATTAACTAAATCTCTATTAACTCCTCATATCAAAGGGTAGGGATGAAAGGGAAGAATTCTTGCTCAATACATCGAGGTTTCCCATGTCTTCTTCTCTTTGACAATTGCTAAGTATGACCACCATTTCTCTCCTTTCCTACATAGGGAAGGCTCACCTACATTTTATCCCTGGGTCCACATAGATCATCCTAGCTGACCCAGAAATTTGGAAAGTGGGTACAGGAAAGTAGACAGTTCTTATCATTTCCATACTAGTGAAAAGTGATGTGATAGGGAAGTTAATCTCAGTTCAACAGAATATAATTCTCTGGAGGGTTAAAATTTGGACCCAATAAGTGGTCTTTTAAAAAATGTTTTTGATTGTGAAAGTACTACCTGCTTATTGCTTATTGTAAAAAGCTTGGACCATATCACATTTGCATATGCATTAATATTCACCTAGAATTTACTATCCAGAGATAACTTCCAAGCACATTTTGATATTTTTTCCCTCCAGTGCACATTGTTTTATATATTTGAGCCTATATTCTGTGTAAAAATTTGCTCTATAGTTAAAATTTATGTTAATGACTGTACCAATATTCTTTATGTGGGTGTACCTAATTTACCAAACCGTTCTCCTATTATTGTTACACATTTAGACTGTTCTCAGTGCTTCATTATTATAAATTATGTCCTGGTTAATGTCTTTGTGCACTAATCATTTTTAGTTTTTAAATGCAGTTTATTGTTTCTAATGTAATCATGAGTGTAGACTCTCTTCCAGTAAGGTGGAGGTGGCCTGTTGCAGAGACAGGTCATTGAGAGATGGAGTCTGGTTGCTGGCAGTGCCTGGTGGGGGTCACATAATGTTTAAAACCTTATGGTCTAGGGTCTGATGAACAGATTCTTAAATCCAGAAACAGAATAGTCTTGGTATATCCACTGATGATCAGGTCTTTGGAGCTGACTGGTGCTTATTAAATAGTACAAGGTGATGAATAAGCTATCATGACAGTTCACTTTACAATGCAGGCATTGGGAAACCCCCTTCCTGTAGCAGAACTGTCTATGTTGACCATCTAAGACTTCCTTTATCTTTTTTAGGATTCTAACACTTAGGAACCTTTTTCTGAGGGTTGCTTGATGGAAAAGGAATTAAAATAAAAGGTGGACAAAATTGAGAGCTACGGTGGGCTCCAGTGAAATATTACCACTCCCACCAAGAAATAATATTCTGCATCTTTCTCATTTGGCAAGGCAAAAAGCAAAATTTGAATGTTTGTTTCTTTGTTTCGTACTTTCTTATTGACCCTTTAGTCAATATGCTTTTCTCTTTAAACCTGTCACTGTTAAGGTCACATTGCTGACCTTGTGAATCTAGGATATCTGCTTTCTTCCAATAGATGTTAACATGATCTGTTGTTTTCTTCATTATTATGGCCTATGAACAACTTGCATTGGAAGCACTGGGTTGCTTGTTAAATAATGCAAATTCTTGGATCCCGCCATAGACTTATTTAATCAGAATCTCTAGTGTGAGTCCTGGATAACTCTTGTGACAAGTATCCTTAAAAATCATGAATTGAGCCGGGCTCAGTGGCTCAGCCTGTAATCCCACACTTTGGGAGGCTGAGGTGAGTGAATTGCCTGAGCCCGCGGGTTCGAGACCCACCTGAGCAACTTGCCGAGACCTCATCTCTACAATAAATCAAAACTTAGCCGGGCGTGGTAGCGCACGCCTGTAGTTCCAGCTACTTGGAAGGCTGAGGCGGAAGGATTGCTGGAGCCCAGCAGGTCGAGGTGACAGAGTGAGACTCCAACTCAAAAAAAAAAAATCATGAATTAAGATGATACAGGATCACATAGTGGTTAAGGTGGGCAAGTTCTGGAGCTCGACCACCTGCCTGACTTTGAATCCCACCTCAACTACTTACTAGTTGCAATACTTTGGGCAATTTGCTTCAAATCTCCCTGTATCTCAGTTTCCTCAACTGCAAACTGGGGATACCCACGTCAGAGGATTTTGGTTAGGGCTAAATGAGTTTATACATATTTAAAACACTTAGAACAGGGACTAGAAAGGGTTTAGTGTTTAATCAATATTTACTATCCAACCACAGCATTAGACCAACTATCTGTCTATGGCATCCTACAAGGACCTTTGACCCTTAACCATTTTTCCTTGTTTCCCTTTCTTTCCAAACATTAATCTATTCCCCTATTTCCTCACTAACTAATTAATGCCTCCTATGCTCATAGCTTCTTGCTGTGCCCTGAAGTTAATGTTTCATCACTGCACTAAAGCATCATTGGCATATATTTATAGCTATCAGTAATCCATCACTTCTGATTGCTTCTGGATTTGGGTTTTGCTTCCTGCTTTCTAGATCAAAGAGAAATTTTTAAAGTTGCCTCCTTCTGAGAGAAGAGGTTTAACAATCTCATGTTTGGTGACTTGGACTTCATACAAGGAGTTTTTGTTGAGCTACTAAATGAAATCATGTACTGCTATGTAAGTTAGGAGTAAAATCTGCATGTTGTAAGAATGTGCTTTATAAGCCATGATGTATTGCAAAAAGGAGGACTCTGCTGGTTTAGCCAGACTTCCCAGTGCAAAATAATAGACAGAGACAAAGGGAAGAAAGAGGGGCAACCTTATGATGAATCAGGAGCTGAGACTCAGGCCGCTTACAGAGAAACTTTTTAGGATGTGTTCACTGTTGATTAAATTTCTGATCGGTCCTTGCTGACTCTTTTAGGCATCCTGGCCTTTAAAACTCAAATGTTCTTTTAATCTCTTGTCACCATGAACTGGTGTTTCCTCAGGGCAGTTTGAGTTCTTCTCAGTGAAGACCAAGGCCCTGCCAACCATAATGAGAAAACTTCAGGTTTTCACTATTTCAAAAAGAAGATGTTGGACTTTAATGTCTGCAGCCATTGATTTGAGAGAGTCTTCTAAGTTTGATTAGAGTCTAAAATAAAGCTTAGCTTAGAACAATATGAATTTATTTTGCTGGGTTGTTGGGCATCTTCTAGGGAGGCTGCATATTGGAGTATGGTTTGTTAAGAGCCTCACTTTTTCAACAATAAGGGAAAAGACCAACATTCATGCTATATTTTTAAGCAAACATTATAATAACTATATATTCCCTGTATTTAGTACATGAACTTGAATTGCTGCCCTGCCTGGAGTGCAAAATTGTACTAAAACACAGAGAGCCTACTGACCAAGAGAGTGCTGGTCATTTGTAAGCACATTGCGATGTCAGTATGAATGACTAAGCATGCATAACAGTTTACAAAGCACTTCTACATTCATTTATCATTGAATCTTTGAACAGAGCTGTGTGGAAATGAGAAGCACCTTTAAAACTGAAAACGTCAGAACTAGAACAAACAGGTAGATATTTTTCTATGTTCTGAAGTCATGCTGACCAATGTCAGAGTCTCTTGAAGTGGTAGCATTTTACTTTTTCTTTCTCCAATCAGATTATTTAACACAGTCTTAAATCTATCTTTCATATATGGCACAAGGATGAATCAAGTGTCTGCCACAGGGCTATACTTTTGAAAGCTCAGAGCATACCATGCTCGTGGACACAGACATGAATACAGTGCTTCTCTGTCTGCTTACAGTCCAACTCATAAAATTCTTCTATTCCCTTTCCTACTGCCCCCTGCAAATCTCCTTAATCATTCACTCTCTTCCTTTGGTTTTGCATCTTGAATTATTCGTTGTTGTTGTTTTCTGTTCCATTTGGTAACCCAACTTTGGACTTTCACCCTACTAAGAATTCTACCAAATCCCAACCGCAACTGGTAATCACACTTATAACATGGATAAACAACACCATGTCTCTGGGATCAGGCCTTACCTCCCACTACATCTGGTGAGGGTGATATTAGACATCCTGAGTAAATGCCTAACACTAGGCCTATCACAAAGTCCATACTCAGTAAAATGACACCTGTCCCCATTTCTATCCTTTGCTTCTTCTTCCACTGGTATAGATCAGGTTTTGACTAATTTTTAATCCCTTTTTAAATTTAAACATTTCCTATGGATCTACTAATACTGGGCACTGTGCTTATGAATGGTGATTTAGAGATGGAAGTCTTTGTTTTCAAGAAATATTCATCCTGGTTGGGTAGACAGGCTTATGCAAACTTGCAACACAGTATGAGTATTAGAAGGCCCAAAGATCACAAGGGGGTGGGGCATGTGACTTCACTGGAAAGAGTAGGAAGTAGAGGGAGTGGAAGATGGAAAAAGCTTCTTAGAGGGGTTGCTTGCCCTACATCTTGAAGGATGAGAATATAATCCCTGCATAGGCAATGGGAAAGAGTGCTCAGAAGTACAACCATGGCAGGCAAAAGCCTGTTAGTGATACTGCAAGGAGCCCCGTGGGGCTGGGTATATGATTGGATACTGAATGATGAGGAGTGTCAAAAAAAATCACTAAATCCATTTCCCATCTAGTATCTTTTAAAACACAAAAGTTTTTCTTTAAACCCCCTTAATAAGATTTAGGTTTGGTCAACCAACTCATGAGTTCTCTTTTATTGGTGCAGGGCCTATGATCAGTCATATTGCAGTTCCTGATCTTGAGGAGTTTGCTTCTACTTAGGAAATGATGATGATACATTTGCAAAACAATATAGCCATGCCTAATTAAGTACAAATTATCTATCACCTAACCAGTTTCTCCAGAAATCCAGTATGGCAACATAAGTAGTAAAGGATTAATGGAGGGATTGAGATTTAAATAAGGATTTGTGAGCTACCTGGAATTTGACTAGGTGATATCCAAAGTGGAATGAAAAATCAAAGCAAAAGCACAAAAGTATGTATGCATACAATGTGCTGTTGACAGTTTAAAATGAAGTAGAATAATGTTTCTCCATTCATTCCACAAATTGTATTGAAGGATTGTAGTATACAAGGACTTGAAAGAAAATGGTATGTAAAGTAGGCAATGTGGTCCTGCCCTCTCTCATCCATCCATCTATTTGTCCACCCATCTATTCAATAAATAGTTGTCACTAGACACAGTGACTTGCACCTATAGTCCCAGGTACTCAGGAGGCTGAGACAGGAGGATCACTTGGGCCCAGGAGTTCAATGTTATAGTGTGCTATGATCATACCACTGCACTCCATCCTGGGCAACAGTGAAAGATGCTGTCTAAAACAAACAAACAAACAAATAAATAAGTAGTTGTTGAGTGACCACTCTTTGTCAGTCCTTGGAAAGGGAACAGACACCAAAATGATGGCATAAAATCAGTGCTCTGGGGCTATAAGGGAACACAGGTCTAGAATGAACCATGGATCCATTCCAATTTCCAGTCCTGGCTCTTACTTGTCAGCACAGTTCTCATGTCATTTGTGATGTGGAACTGTCCCTGGAGCTGGGGAACTTATTTAAGAAATTGTTGCAAAAATTAAGGTATATGGCAGTGGGAACTTGAATTAGTCTGAGTTGAACAAGGAGCATCCAAAGCTAAGAAATCACTGAGATTTGATCATTGACAAGATTTTAGAGAGGATGGAAATGTACAACAAATGCCTGTGAGTTTTCCCACCTGGTTAATAGGAAGTATGAGTATGCAAAAGTCAAATAGGAGATTTAAGAGGACAAGTTAAGAGCATTGGTGAAGGCATTATACCATAGAAGCCAAATCTAGCATTTCAATAGAAAATACATTGCAGACTTATTGGACAATCCATCCTAATATAGAATCGGTAAAAGATCAGCAGATCATGTGTGCGTTTTTGTTCCCTGTTTAGGGACCAGTTGCGTTATTTGGGCTCCAAGACTCAGTGGGGCATGAAGATTATTTCTCCTGGTGTCTCCTGAAGATAACTAAGCTATGTTATTTTTGCAAATGATAAAAAAAATATGCCCTAAATACATGTCAACCTCAAGACAGACTGGAACAGCTAGAGGTTTCTGTAAGATTCCACAAAAGTGAACAAAGTGGGAAATTGCAAAAGACTGAGATATCCACTGCTGAAATGGGCTGCCAGACAAAGTTCAGCTGATCTCCATATACAATTAGGCAGTAGGGTTTGCATTACCAGTTACCCTTTATCATTTGCCTACTTTGACATTTGTGTCAGGGTATAATTTTGCACACACATACAGCGAGAATGAGAGTTAAAAGGAGAAGAGAGGGAGATGTTTACTTACCAAAATAGATAAAGGACAGTGAATTCCAAGATATCCAGATGTTTTGCAGGATTTTAAAAGTGTTACACCAGATGTCTGAATTTGTAGGAAATCACTGTCTGATAGTATCTTGATAAACTTTCAGAATTTCCAAAGACTGAAGAAGATTACCTACTTTCAGTAGTTAGATTATTTTTACCTGGTATTTAATTCTCATTCCCCACCTGGTTTTAGCATTAGTGGTATGTACTTCTTGAAGTCCACAGTTTTTGTATGAACTTCAAGTAGGTCATATGTTCATCCAGAGGCATCAACCTGGTCATTTCCTTCAAGGTTGAATAGGTAGATATAATTAATGGACTGGTTTATTGACAAGCATTGAGACATTTTTCTTTTTTTTTTATTATTTTATTTTTTATTATGGTATTGTGGGGTACAGTTAGGGGTTAGGTATACAAAAATGCTTCATTCAGGCACCCTTGTTGATAAGAGGTGTCTCCCCATCCCCAGACAGATATTTACCACCATTAATCCCATCACCCTCACCCTCCCCCAC
>CAUYQG010084898.1:0-14486 GCA_963574415.1 Tarsius wallacei | reverse complement strand
GGACTTTGAACTAAAACTATCATTTTTGGCTTTATGATAAAGACTCATTAACTGAAAGTAGATGGTGTTCTTGGCTTGTCTGTCGCTTCTAGACCGCTAGATGGTGGTAAATTTTAAAGCATATGTACGTGAAGGAATTTTTTTTGTCTTGTCCCCTTGTGAATGGTATAAAAGCTCTGTGTTAACTAACATTAAATTGGCATTCTGTCCAGAAGCAGGTGTCCATCTATATCATTTTGTCGTATTTCCTGTCATTTGCCTATCGTCCCTCCTTCAGGAGACCTCAGACCCAGTGAGGGCAGGACCCCCACAGCAACCATCATGCAGGAGGCCAATCACTGGGGCAATAATCACAAAAGAGGACCTTACGCTATTGCACAGAATAGAGAAGGACCAGTCACTGAGACATCCATCACAGATGAGAGTCATTGACAGGAGCACCAAATACAGAGGGCACCGGGTCACTGTAGCAATGATCACAGAAGAGAAACAGTCATGGAGACACACCTTCTAGAGGACACATAATCACTGTAGTATCTATCCAAGAGTATATATAAGCAATGTGGCACCAAATTTGAAGGAGAGCTCGTAATTGGGGCACCAATCATGAAAAATGCCCAGTCAATGGATCACCTATTGTGGAGAAGTCCCAACCACTTGGACACTCTTTACAGAGGAGGACCAGTCACTGGGGCACCCATTATGCAGGAAACCCAGAAACCATGGCACCATCACTGAGAAGGCACAATCATGGGAGCTCCCATAATAGAAGAGAGCTTGTTACTTTGTCACTGATATGGAATAGGTCCAGTCTCAATGGCACTGATTACAAGGAAAGTCCAGTCAGTGGTTTACCAAGTGACGAGTCACCTGGAGCATCCAATTTGGAAGGGGGCTAGTCACTGGTCATCTACCACTAAGATGGGAAGTCACTGAGGTACAAATTATGGAGTAGGCTAGTCACTGGGACAACTAACACAGCTGAAAGTCATCCATTGAGCATGCATTGCTCATTAGGGCCAAACACTTGGGCATGCATCATAAAGGAGGGGCAGTCACTGGGGTTCCCATTTCAGAACAGAGTCAGTAACTGTAGCACCTATCACAGGAGGAACAGTCAAAAAGGCACACATAACAGGAGCACTAGTCACTGAGACAACACCACAGAGAATGGTTTGTTACAATGGCACACATCACAGAGGAAGTTCAGTTACTTGACATCAATAATAGAGATGGGTTAGTCTCTGGTACACACATTATAGAGGAGGGTCAGTTTCAGGGTCACTCATCACATAGGAAAGACAGTTATGGAGACACCCATCACAAAGGAGGTCTAGTCATTGGAGAATCCATTATTGAGGAGTCATGGTAGGTGGTACTCTCATCAAAGAGAAGGTCCAGTCATTGAGACAATCACTATGGATAAGCACCAGTCACTAAAATCTTTCAAAGAGGATGGTCAGTTACTGTGGCACCCATAATAGGGTTGGTGCAGTCTTGGGTCACCAGTTATGAAAAGGGCATAGTCACTGGGGTAACCATCACACAAGAAAGTCAGCAACAGGAAGACACAAGACAGAGGAGAACCAGACACTGCTGCACCAATCATAGAAGAGGTCTAGACTCTATGGCTTTCATTATGGATGAAGGACCATCACTCAGGCACAGACCATAGAGGAGGGCCAGTCACAGAGGGACCCTTCACCGAGGAGGGCCATTCACTGGGACACTCATCACAGAGGAGTGTCAGTCTCTAGGGCACATATTATAGAGGAAGACTAGTAACTGGTGCAATCATCAAAGAAGAAGTCTACTCACTGGGGCATCCATCAGAGAGGATAGCATCTCACTGGAATAACACCAGAGTAGAAAAAGTCACTGGAGGATGCAACTCAGAGGAGAATCAGGCACTGGTGCAACAATCAAAATGTAAAGGAGACCCTGAAGAACCCATCACAGAGGAGACCCCAAAACTCAGAAACCCATTATGAAGGAGGACCAGGCACTGGGGCACCCATAAGAGCAAAGGATCAATTCCTAGGGAACCCAACACAGAGAAAGACAAGTCATTTGGGCTCTCATTTTGGCAGAGGACAAGTCACTGGAATACCCATCACAGTGGTGGAGTAGTCTCAGGGGCCCTTTAGGAGGCTCAGTCACTGGGACTTCATTCCAAAATAGGGAAACACCCTGTGGCTCATATATAAAGATAAGCAAGTCACAGGGCAACCATCAAAGGATAATCACTGGTGCATCCATCACAACACTGCCAGTCATAGTGACTTCCATCACATAGGAGAACCTGTAACTGGGCACCCATTGCAGATGAGGTCATTCACTGAGATGCCTGAATATTCACTTGGAGGAATATTCACTTGGAAACCCAACACAAAGGAAACCGTTCACCTGAGTACCCATTATAGATGAGGACCAGTCAGTGGAACATGGATATAGAGGAAATTCCATCACAGTAGCATCCATTGTAGTGGAATACCAGTAGATGGGAAACATCATAGAGGAAAGCTAGTCACTGGGGCAATCATTATGGATGAGTGCCAGTTACTGGGGTACCAATCAGAGAAGAGGACCAATCCCTATGGCAACCACAACAGGCAAGTGTTAGTCACTGGGATGCACGTTTTGGAAGAGGAACAGTCACTAGGACAACCATCACAGAGGAGTGTTAGTCACTGGGACACAACACACAGAGGAGTCAGACACTGAGGAACCAGAGGCTAGTCACTGTGGCATTCATTACGGATGTGGATAAGTGGCTGGGTCACCAACCACAGAGGAAGTTCATTCACTTGGGTACATATCACAGAGTAGTGCCAATCATTGAAGTCCATATGGGAGAGAAGGGCCAGTCATTGGAGTGCACCCATCTACTCACTGGGGCACCCATCAGAGAGAAGAGTCATTCAGTAGAACAACCATCACAGAGGAAAGTAAAATGGTAGGGCACACATCACAGAGAAAAACAGTCACTGGGGCACAAACCGCAAAGGAGAGTGAGACATTGAGATTTCCATCACAGAAAAAACCAGCAACTCAGGCACCCATAACGGAGGAGATTCAGTAACTGGGGCACCCATCAGAGATGAGGGCCAATTACTAGGGCACCCATCACAACAAAAGTCAGTAATTAGGGCAGTTATTACAGAGGAGGGAAAATTGATGTGGTACCTGTCACAGAGAAGGTCTAGCCACTGGGGCACCTATCACAAAATTGCACATTCACTTAGACATCTATTACAGAGATGAGCCAGTCACTGAGGCACCCATCACAGAGGAAGGCCAGTCACTGTGCACCCATAAGATGGAGGTCCAGTCACTGGGGCATCCATCAAAAAGGAGAGCTGGTCACTGAAGTGCCCCATCACAGAGGAAAGGCTAGTTACTGAGGCACATATCCCAGAGGAAGACCAGACACTGGGTTCTCCATTTGAAGGAGAACCCACCACTGGGGCACCAATCACTGAGGAAGACCAGTCATTGGAGTACCCAACAATGAGGAGTCCAAGTAACTGGGCATCCTTAACAGAATAGGCATATTCATGAAACATCCATTATAGAAGAATCACAGTCTCTGATGTTCCCATAATAGAGGTCACATAGTCACTGAGGAAAACATCACATGGAAAATCCAGTTTCTGGGTCACACATTACACTGAAACGCTAGACATTCAGGCACTCATCAGAGATCCAAAAATAGGACATCCATTAATGGGGAAGATCATCACTGAGGCACCCATCACAGAGTAGGGCCAGTTACAGGTCACAGAAGAAGGCAAGTTACTAGGGCACCTGTTTGGGAGGATGTTCAGTCACTGGGACAATATTCATAGAGGAGGAATAGTCACTGGTGAAGCTGTTATGGATGAGGGCTATTCACAAGGACATCTATTATATGCATTATAGAGCAGGCCCAGTAAATGGAGCACCCCTTACGAAGGAGGGTCAGTCACTGGGGTAACCATTATAGAGCAATGCCAGTATCTAAGGCACCAATCAAACAGAAAGCCCAATATCTGGATCACACATAAAAGAGAAGGAACAATCTCTGGGGCACCCATTATAGAAGTGACCAGGTCATTGGAGCCACCATCATAGAGAAGAGTAATTCACTGTGACACTCATAACAGAGGTTGGCTAGTCATTATGGCATCCATTATGGATGCGGGCCAGTCACTGAGGCACTGATTACAGAGGAGAGCCAGTCACTGGTCTACCAAAAATAAAAGGGGTTCACTCTCTGTGCCACCCATCAAAGAGAAATGCCAGTCACTGGGGCACGTATTATAGAGGACAGCCAGTAACTGAGGCATCCATTACAGAAGAAACCTACTCCTTCGACCACACCTCAAAGAGGAGAGCTAGTCACTTAGATGACCATTACAGAAGGGAGCCAGTGACTGGTGCACCAATCACAGGGTAGTCATTCATTGGGCGTCCAATACAAAGGAGAGTAAGTAATTTTGTCACACATCACAGAAAAGAACCAGTCATTATTTTGCCTATCACAGAGAAAAGACAGTCACTGAGGTAAAAATTAGTAAGGGCTCAGTCAATGGGATTCTAATCACAGAGGGCCAGTAACAAAGGCAACTGGGGCAGAATATGCAAAATTAGTGTGTGACTCATCGCAAAGGAGGACCAGTCACTCGGCAATTTTTAACAAAGGGGCAGTCACTGGGACTTCCATTATAGAGGGAGTCCCAGTGACTGGAGCATCTATCACAGAGAACAGCCAGTCTCGTCGACACCCATCATGTAGGACAGTCAGTCACTAGTGCGTCATTCACAAAGGGCTAGTCACTGTCACACCAACTATGCAGGTAACACAGTTACTGGAACACCGATCACAAAGGAGGTCTATTCAATGGGACATCCAATTTGGAATAGTGCCAGTCATTGGGACAACAATCACAGTGAAGCTCAATCAATGGAGAACCTATAATGGAGGAGGTACACTCACTGAAACATACATAATAAAGGAGGGTTAGATACTTGGGTTCTAGTAATAGAAGAAGACTAGACAATGTGACACCCATCACAGAGGATGGCCAATCTTTGGGGGCACCAATCACAGAAGGCCAAGTCAATAGGGCACCCATTATAGAGAAAACCCATAGGGCCTGGTACAAGGGGCACCCATTATGAAGGAAGCTCAGAAACTGGATCATCCATCACTGTGGAGGGTTTTTGTACTTGTTTTACCCATTTGAGATGTCACACATAATGGAATAGGACTAGTTACTGCAGCTCTTATCACAAAGGATGAACATTCAACAGGGCACTCATTGTGATGGAGGCACAGCCACTGGGGCAATTATTGCAGAAGAGAGTCAGTCACTGGGAAACATATCACAGTGGAGAGGGAGACACTGGGTCTCCTGTAATTGGGATCAATCATAAAGGAAATCTAGTCTGTAGGGCATTCACTATGGATGAAATCTAGTCACAGAGACAATGATCAGAGAGTAGGGTCAGTTACTGGGGTAAAGCTCATAGAGAAGGGCCTGTCACTAGGGCACCCAACACAAAGGAGTGCCAGTCACTGGGGTATATATTGTAAAGGAGGCCCTATTACTGGGGCACCCATCACACAGGACTACTCACTTGGCAACCCATCATAGAGGAGAGAGAGTTACTGGTGTAACCATAATATAGGAGAGCCGATCACTACAGCACCCATCACAGATGCGAGCCAGTCATTGTGGCACTCATCATAGAGGAGAACATGTAATTGGGGGTTTCCAGTTTCTGGATAATCCATCACAGAGATCAACCAATAATAGGGCACACTTCGCTGAAAAATACATCACTGGGGTACCTATTATTGACAATGTTGGTCACTGTCTCACCTGTCTCAAAGAAGGGCTTGTCCCTGAGGCATCCAAAATGAAGAAGGAACAATTACTAGGAAACCCATCACAAAGAAGAGTTAGATGCTAGGGCACCCATTATGAAGGAAGACCAGTTACTGGGGCACAATCACTGAGATGACACATTCACTGGGGCACTCAAAATGAAGGAAGGATAGTAACTGAGGCACCAATTATGTAGAGTACCCAACACTGTGGCAAAGATCACAGAAAGGAGGTTACTAGGGCACCCACCACTGAGGAAGATCAGTCACTGGGGCATTTTTTACAGAGGGGGAGTCTGTCCCTAGGATCCCATCACATAAAAGGGCCAGTCAAAGGAGCATCATTATAGAGGAGACCCAATCACTGGGATAATTACTTCTGAGGAGAGTCACTCACTGGGACACCCATCAGAGAGAAGGCCTAGTCACCGGGCCACCCAATTTGGAAGAGGGACAGCCACTGTACCAACGAGAGGAGACAAAGTCAACAGAGTAATTAGTATGGAGGAAGGCTAGTCACTGGGAAACCCATCAAGAGGAGAGCCAGAAACTGGGCAGTCATTTTTAAAGAGGGCCAGAAACTGGGGCATCCATTACAGAGGAGACT
This sequence comes from Tarsius wallacei, assembly GCA_963574415.1. Classification (NCBI taxonomy): domain Eukaryota; kingdom Metazoa; phylum Chordata; class Mammalia; order Primates; family Tarsiidae; genus Tarsius; species Tarsius wallacei. The sequence continues at coordinate 8,007 of CAUYQG010084898.1, read as the reverse complement.
TATTCACTGGTCTAGTCACTGGGTAACTGATATGGAATAAGCCCTATACTTAGGCACACATTTCAAAGGAAAGTCAGTCACTTCTTCACCCATCACAGAAGAGAGGAGTCATTGGGGTACACATATTGGAAGATGGCAAGTCATTGGTCACCCATCTCAGGGGTGAGTCAGTTACTGGGGAACAAATTATGGAGGTGGGCTTGCCATTAGGACAACCAATCAAAGATGAGGGCCAGTCATTGTGCACCCATTACACATTAGGATCAATAACTAAGGCATGCTTGAAAGTAGAGGGTCAGTCAATGGACACCAATCACAAAGCAGATCCAGTCACTGTGGCACCCATAAAAAAGAATGGCCAGTTACTGGGCATCCATTTTGGAGGAGGACCAGTCAGTGGGACAACCATCACTAAGAAGGGCTAGTAACTGGAGCAATCATGATGGAGGGCCAGTCATTGAAATGATTTTCACAGATGGAGTGTCACTGTGGTAAACATTATGGTATAGGGTAAGTCAATGAGGCACCAATCACCGAGGAGCCCCAATCAAAGAGTCATGCATGAAAGAGGCCGATAAGTCATGGGAGAAGCCTTTAAAGAGGAGGCCCATTTTCTTGGACACTAATCACAAAAAGCGCCTGTCACTAATGTGCCCATCACAGAGGAGGACCTGTGCCTAGGGCACCCATTATGAATTAGATCCATCACTGAAACAGCCATCACAGAGATGGACCAGTCACAGGGACAGTCATCATAGTGGAGACCTAGACAATGAGTAACCGAAATAAAAGAGCAGGGCCAGTCACTGAGGTGCCCACTTTTGAGGAGGGTCAGTCTTTGGGAAAAACTTCACAGAGAGAGGCTAGTCACCAGAGTAAACACTGTGTTCGAGGGCCAGTCACTGGGATACCCATCACAGAGAAGAGATGTTCATGGGGAAACCCATCACAGAGAAGGCCTTGTCACTGTGGCACATACCTCAGAAGAAGGCCAGTCACAGAGAAACCCATGCCAGGAAAGTCAGTCACTGGAGCATCTATTAGGGCATGGTGCAGTCACTGAGGAACCCATCACAGAGGACTAGACATCTGGGCACAAATCACATAGAAGATCCAGTCACTGAGGCCCTCATCACAGATAAGGCCCAGTCACTGGGGCACTCACCAAGATAAGGTCTAGTTACTGGGGAAAGCATCACAGAGGAATGCTTCAACAAGTCACCAATTGTGGAGTGCCAGTCACTGGGGCACTCATCACAGAGAAAAAAAGTAACTGGAGTACTCATGACAGTGATGCTAACTTACTGGGGCACCAATTAAAGAGAAGAGCCAGTCACTGGAACACTTACATAGAGGGGGGTCAGTCAATGTGGCACAAAATACTGAGGAGGTACAGTCACTGAGGTAGCTTCACAGAGAAGGGCCAGTCAATTGGACAGTCATAACAGCAGAGGATCAGTCACTGAGACAAGTATCACAGAGAAGGGTCAGTCACAGAGCATACAGCAGAGGAGAGACTATCACCTCAGCACCAATAATAGAGATGGGCCAGTCATGAGTATATCACTCAAAGGGGAGACCTAGTCACTAGGCCACTCATTATAGAAGAGAAAGAGTCAATGGGACAATTATTACAGAGTGGTGCTATTCACTATGGCACCCGATTTAGAGGATTGCCAGTCACTGCAGCACGTATCATGCAGAAGACCCATTCAATGGAGCACCTATTAAGAGGAGGCTCATTCAGTGGGACATCTTTCAGAGAGGAGGACATTCACTGTGGCACCTATTATTGGCCCTCATCTCTGGTGAGGGTCCCAGTGCATCGAACTCCTCCAAAATAAGTGCTCAATTGACTGGGCCTACTTGTGATCGGCGCCCCAGTGACTGGCCCTTCTCCAAATTGGGAACCTGAGCAAGTAGCCCTACTCTGTGATGGGTGTTGAAGTAACTGAGCCTCCTTCATAATTAGAGTCCCAATGACTAGTCCTCTTCTGTGTGATCGTTGCTCCAGTGACTGGCTTTCTTCTGTGATGGGGTAACCCAATGTCTGTTTCTGGATGGGATCCAGAAACTGGAGCATCCATCACTATGGAGGACTAATCACTGGGGCAACAATTTTAGAGGCTCATTTTCTGAAACACTCATCTCAGAATAGGGCTAGTCACTGGCACCCAACCCAGATGATGGACAGTCATTGTGGCGCCAGTCAAAGAGGAGAGCCAGTCACTGGTGGTGGAGGTCTAGTTAAACAAATATCCATCACACACGAGGGCTAGTCAATAAATCTCCTATCATATATGGATGCAAATCAATGGGGAAAAATACAATCACTCCAGCAAACATTATGGAACAGGACAATTAACTGTGACACTCACCACAAAGGAGAGCCAGTCACTAGGCAAGCCAATACAGAGGAGACTTAGAAAGTAGGACAACAATTACAAAGAGTGACTAGTCACTGCTACACTTATTATGTAGGTGATCCATCACGGTTTTGACAATCTCAGAGAAAAGTTATTCACCATGGCACCCATAACAGAGGAAAATCTGGCACCGGGTTATTTTTAACTGAGGCGGGACAGTCATTGTGGAATTCATCACCAAGAAGGGTCAATCATTTTAGCACCCATTGCATAGGAATCCCAGGAACTATATACTGGAGTATCTATCGCAGAGGAAAGTCGTACATCATGTTCCCCATCACAGGAAAGCCAGTCACCGGAGCAACCATCACACAGAGGAGAACTAGTCACTGGGACTCAGTTACTTCAACACCCATCACAAAAAGCTTAGTTGCCCAGGTTCCCAATTTGGAGAAGGGCCAGTCACTGGGGTGCCAAACACAAAGGAGACCCAGTCAATTTAGCACTTATTTTGGAGGAGTCCCATTCACTGGAACATTCATCAGAGATGAGGGCCAATTAGTGGAGCACCATTATGCAGGAGCCCTAGAAACTGGGGCATCCATCACAAAGGATGACTAGTCATTGGGGCAACAATCATGGACTAAGCCTGGTCGCTGCAGCAACCATTATGGAGAAGGCACAGTCACTGTGACACCCATAACAAAGAAGTACTTTTCACTGGGCCACTCATTATATATGAAGACAGTCACTGGGGCAACAATCACAAGGGAGACCCAGTCACTGTGGGAAACATTATGGAAGAGGCCCATTCACTGTAAAACCCTTCACAAAGGAAGATCAATCAATGTGGCACTCATTAAAGAGAATGCTAAGTAAGTGGGATACCCATCACAGAGGAGGGCTAGTCACTGTGGAAACCATATGGAGGAGGGACTGTAACTGGGTACCAATCACAGAAGAGGTACAGTCACTGGGGCATCCATAAAGGAATAGGACCAGATACTGGATCTCAATATGGATAAGACCCAGTCACTGGAACACTAATCACAAAGGAAGGAAAGTCACTAGTGCACACATAAAAATGGAAGGCACATCACTGGGGCACACATTTAAGAGGAAGATCAGTCACTGGCACACCCATCTCAGAAGTGGACTAGTCAATGGCACACAAATTATGGATGAAACCCAGTCACTGTGACTTTCATTACAGAGGAGTTCCAGTCACTGAGTCACCCATTTTGGAGGAGAGCCAGTCACTGTGGCACACAACACAGAAGAAAGCTTATTTTTGTGATAACCATCACAGAGGAGGCTAGTCACTGGACAGCCATAACAGTGGAAGGCCAGTCATTGGTGCACCCATTAAAAAGAATTCCAGTCTCTGGGTTGCAAATCACAGATGAGAGCTAGTCAGTAATACACAAATTACAGGAGACTCAGTCCCTGGTGGACTCATCATGGAGGAGAGCGAGTCAATGGGGCATCAAACATGGAGGAAGAACAGGCATTGAGGCACCCATCACAGAGGGGAGTCATTCAATTGGTCCTCAATCACAGAGGAGGTCTAGTCACAGGTGCACACAACAGAGATGAGAGTCTGTCACTGGGACAGCTATTACATAAGTAGGCAATTCTAGGGGCTCCCATTACAGAGGGAGTCATTCACTGGGACACCCATAACGAAGAAGTCCAGTCACTTGAGAATCCATAGCAGACACAGGCCATTTCCTTAGGTAACCAACACAGAGGGAGCCAGTTGCTAGGGCACCCTTAATGGAGGAGGACTAGTCACTTAGACACCCACTCAAAGGAGGATATGTCTCTGTGACAATAATAAAAATACAGGTCAGTCACTTGGGCACCCATTAAGAAGGAGGGTAGTCATTAGGAAAACCATCATAGAGGAATGCTAGTCACCAGGGTACCCATTATGGATGGTAACCAGTCAAATTGTCCCAAATCACCAAGCAGGCACAGTCCCTGGTGCACCTATAATCTAGGAGGTTAGTCACTGGGTCATTCATTATGTAGCATACATGTTAACTAGGGCTGCGATCACAGTGGAAATCTAATCACTGGGTCACAGAGGAGGATCATTCATTGGGGCATTTTTCACAGAAAAGGGCCATAATAGGGACAGCTATCACATAAGAGGGCCGTTACTAGGGCACCCATCACAGAGGAAGGCCAGGCATCAGGGCAGCCACCACAAAGTTGGAACCATCACTAAGGCACACATAATTGAGAAAGACATGTCACTAGAACACCAAGCACAGAGGTGGGTCAGCCATGGGCACACCTCTCACAGAGGAGAGTTTGCCAGAGAAATCAACACAGAGGATGACTTGTCACGTGGCAACCATAACACGGGAGGATCAGTCACTGGTGCATCCATTTTGTAGGATGGCCAGTCACTGGAACAGACATAACAGAGGAGGGCTTGTCATGCGGCATGAAGCACTAACAAGGGCCAGTCATTAGAAAACCCATCACAAACAAGGGCTTGTCACTGGATCACCTACTATAGAGAAAATCCTGTCACTGGGGCATCTACAAATGAAAAGAGTCAATCACTGTGACATCCATCACAGATGATCTAGTCACAAGGACAGCCAATGCAGAGGAGGGTGATTCACTGTACCACCAATACAGAGGAGGGCGAGTCACTGGTCCACCAATTAAGAAGGAGACTCAGTCAATGAAGCATGAAATATGGAGAAGGCCCAATCACTAGGACGTTCAACACATAGGACGGTAATTGTGATTGGTACCCCTCAGTTTGCTTTCTTGTCTTCTCCAAGACATACCTAATAATCTTCCCCATGGTGTGCCTCCTCTACCTCCCCCCATAACATGACTCCTTTGCCTCTCTCAGCATGTCTCCTTGGCATGCCTTTGGTGGGCTTCCTCAGCAGCTCTGGCACCTCCTTGGCCTCCCCAAAGCACATCTCATCGGTATTCCTCAGGTCATGAATCCTCAGCAGCCCTGAGAATGATGACTTAGCTTCTCCAATGTGCAACTCCTTAGCCTCCCCATTATGGAAGAGGTCCAGAAACTGATGCACCCATCACAGAGAAGGATGTCACTGGGGCACCATTGTAGAAGGTGAGACTTTTTAGATATACATCACAGAAAAGAGTAGTCACTGGTGAACCTATCAAAAAGGATGGTCAGTCATGGGCAACTATGGGGTTCCTGCACCTGCAGGGATCTGGGTCTCTGGCGGTGTGATGGTGTAAGTGATTCAACTGGAGGGATAGATATTAGAAAGAAAGAAAGAAGAGAGAGCGAGAAAGAAAGTGGACTCCTGTTCAGGGTATTGAGCAGAAGCCATTTAATGGGTATAATCCCAGGCTTTTATCCCCAAACTCTGCAAAGTTATCGTCACAAAACCCCTGCTGCTATGGTTACACAAAAGGTAGAATGTACCTTTCACATGACCAGGTCTAGGTGCTCACAGGACACCCCCTACTCTCAAGCAGATGTATTTTTCAAACATGAGGATAAACATGACGTTCATATCCAGTTTATATGTACCCTTAATTGTTTATAGCTACATAACATCATACAATAATTACACCTGAAATCAACATAATGATATATTAACTTTTACTGTTCTATGCTAATTCAAACTAGTTTCTATGAAACAGTTACTGCCATGGTTACACTCTCCTAGCAACAGCTGGCCTAATTCAAACTTCACTGACCCCCCTGAATCAAACTGAACTAACCACACTTCTATAATAAAATGGTCGCTAAATTTTCTTTAATCTATATAAACTATTTTCTAAAACGTATATCTATAAAATTCTAAAATCACATCAAGAGAACCTGTGCACTAAGCCTCCTTAGTGTGACTCAAAGTTAAAATTAAATTGTTTAAAAGCAAAAACCATAAACCATGGAAAATGGGAACAATAGACTCCCAAGTTTAGCTGTGTATGTTCCAGTTCAGAGTTTTCTGTTTGAGCCAGCAGGAGCCTTTCCTGGTAGCAGTGCCAAATGGAGAAAGGGAAAGGAGTCAACAGCTCCTGAACACATCCTAGTGGTCTGGGGGTCATAGCCCTTCATGATCCCTAATGCTCAGTGGGCCCCATGGGAGCTGGCAACAAAGGCCCTCTGAGTGTTAGGGATCAGGAAGGGCCGTTGACCCCGAGACTACTAGGATTTGTTCGAGTGCTGTTGACCCCATTCCCTCCCCCCATTTGGCACCGCTACCAGAAAAGGCTCCTGCTGGCTCTAACAGGCACCATTCACAGGGGAGGGCCAGAGGAGGGCACCATTCACAGATAAGGCAGTCACTGGGGCAACAATTTTGGTGGAAGGCAAATCCCTGGGAACCAATTATAAAGAAAAACCTGTCACTGGGCAACTTATAATGAAGGAAATTCTGACACTGAGGCACCAGTCACAAGGCAGAGTCTGTCATTGGTGCAATCATCAACAAGGAGGATCAGTCACTTGGACAACCATCATAGAAGAAGGCGAGTCACTAGGGACCCATTATGGAGATGGCCCATTCACTGGGACAACTATTACAGAGGAAGATATTACATGGACACCCATCAAAGAACAAAGTTGGTCATTAGGTCATGCATCATAAAGGTGGGTTCGTCACTATTGTATCAATAACAGAGAATTTCCAGTCACTATATTGCCAAGAAAAAGGAGGCATAGTCACTGGAACACCAATTATTGAAGTGACAGCATTACTGGTATACCCATCACAGAGGAAGGCAGTCACAGGATTATATATACTTCCTCTGTCACCCCATGGAGCACCTTACTGGCACTGCCAGTGTGCCACTCAATCCTCCCCATGGTGTGCCTCCCTGCATTGTGGCTCCTTAACTTCCATGTGGTGTGTTTTTTGGGCATCCCTGTGGCATGCGTCCTTGGTATCCACACAATGCACCTTCTTAACATACCACTGGTGTGCCTCCCTAACCTGCCTGCATTATGACTTCTTAGTCTGCCTCCAGCATGCGTCCTTATCCTCCCCACATTGTGTCTTTGCAGCTTCGGCATGCCACAGATCCTCATACTTGCTGTGGCATGAATCCTTTTTGTTCCCTGTGCCCCTTCATTGTATCCACTGTGTGCCTCCTCAGCGTCCTAGCGGTGCAGCTCCTTGATGGCCCACGGTGAGCCTCCTCACTGTCAACACAGAAGTTCATGGGCCTCCCTAGAGCACTTGTCTTCAACCTTCAGGTGACACAGCTCCTGAGCTTCATTGTAGCTTGTCTCCTCAGTCTCACTGCTGCTTACCTCCGCAGCCTCCCTGCAACATTCTGCTTTGGCATCCCCATGTCGTGTCTCCTTTTTCTGGCAGCAAACTTATTTTGTGAATCCTCTGAATGTCTTCTCAGCCTTCCTGTTTCTCCCCATGCCATGAATCATTGGTCTCCCCATGCCATACCTCCTCAACCTCCCCACAGTTCACTTCATCTGCTTCCCCATGGTAAAATTCCTTGGGATCACTGTAGTATGTGATGACTCTTCAGTATCACCACCATACTCCCCACTCGGCATTCCTGCAGTGCCCCTCATCAGCTTATCCATGATTTGCCTCCTTGGACTCCCTGTGGTGTTCCTTCTTGGACTCCCTGCATCAGTCCTACTTGGCCTCTCTGTGGT
>CAUYQG010084895.1:0-24168 GCA_963574415.1 Tarsius wallacei | reverse complement strand
GATGCACACATGCACGCCCTCACACCTCTGATGCCCACGTGCTCAACCTTGCTGGTCCCCTGCTGGTGCTAGTGAGTGTGCCCTCATCCCGTCAACACCAGTGTTCATGCCCTCAGCCCCCGCATATGTACACTCACACATCCTCAGACCCTGCCGATGCCCACACACACTCCTCATTTTTCATCAATGCCCATGCAAATGCCCTTGGTCCTCTCAGTCTGCGTGGGCTTTCTCAGACATTGCTGATGCCCACACATGCACCCTTTTACCCTGCCGACACCCACACGCATGCCCTTGGTCCCTTCAGTTGACCATCTGCACATCTTTGTCCCCCGCCAACACCAGCGCACAGGTCCTAGTACCCCTCGATGCCACTGCACAGTCCCTCATTACCCACCAATGCCCACACACGCCCTCAGAACCCATCGACACCAGAGCGAATGCCCTCGTCCCCTGCCAATGCCCATGCACGTGACCTTGGACCTTGCTGATGCCCACTCATGTTCCCTCATCCCTTACTGATGCACGCGTGTGTAACTTTGGACTTTGCCGATGCCCACTCACACATCCTTGGCCCCTGCCAATGCCAGCACACACACCTTAGTACTCCGCTGATGCCAGCAAGTGTGCACTTGTTCCCTGTCAACACCAGCACACATGCCCTTATAACCTGCCAACACCAGCACACACATCCTCATCCTAGGCCGAGAACTGTGCTCACATGTTTGGACCTTGCCAACACCGGCACATGCCCCCTTGGAAACAGCCAATGCCAGCACCCAAGCCCTTGTCCCTCACCGAATCAGAACATGCACCTTTGTCCCACACTGATAACAGCATGTGTACCCTCATCTACCGTTAATGCAAGCAGGTGTGCCCTCATCCCCTACTGATGCTCACATGTGTACCCTCAGACCTTTGCAATGTTTACACGTACGCCCTTGGACCCCACCAGTGCCTGCACATGCATGTGATACCTGTGCACATGCCCTTGGACCCTGCCAATGCCCATGCCCATGCCCTTGGCCCCTGCTGATGTCTGTGCACATGCCCTCAGAGCCTACCAAAGTCCACGCATGCAAACTTGTCCCCAGCCGATGCCAGCATGCATGCTCTTAGACCTAGCTGATGCCTGAGCGTGTGCCCTCATTCCTCATCGATGCCAGCGCATGTGCCTTCTGCTCACGCCGATTCACAATCACTCACTCTTATCCTCCACCAACACACACACTCGCAACCTTGTACTCTGTTGCCACCCAGGCATGTGCCCTTGTTCCTTGCTGATGACCATGTGTGCATGCACCATTGCCCCCTGCTGAAGGCCATATGTGTGCCATCGTACCCCGCAGATGCCCACACATGCCTATTTCCACTGATGCCAGTGAGAGTGCCCTTGTCCCCCAACAATGCCAATGTGTGTGCCCTCGGCACCCACCAATGCACACATGCATGCCCTTGGACTTTGCCAACTCCCATGTGTGTGCACTCATCCTTTGTCAATGCCCATGTACATGCCCTCGGCCCCTGCTGACACACATGCACTTGCCCTCAGCCTCCACCAATGCACACACTCTCACCCTTGGACCCCATCAACACCTGTGCGCATGCCTCCGTCTGTTGATACCCGTGCACATGCCCTTGTTCCCCACTGATGCCCGCATTCATATGCTCAGAGCTCGCCGACTCACTCACGTCCTCCATTGTCCCCTGCCAATGCAAGTATGCACCCCCTTGGCCTCCACCAACACCTGCATGTGCCACTGACACCCACAGATCCCATTGACATCTGTGAACATTCCCTCAGCCCCTGCTGACACCCACAGGTGCTCCCTTGGCCCACACTGATGTACTTGAGCGTGCACTCGGACCTTGCTGATGCTTGTGCACATGCCCTTGGACCCCATCGATGCTTGTGCACATGCCCTCATCCCCTGCAGATGCCCATGCATGTGCCCTCGTCCCTTGTTGACAACCACACACATGCCATCACCTCCCACACGTGCACCCTCGTACCTTGCAGACACCTACACATGTCCACATCCCCGCCAATGCCAGTAAGCATGCCCTCATCCCTGTCAATGCCAGCATGCATACCTTCAGTACCCACCAATGTACATGCTCGCACCCTCGGACTTTGCCAACATCTGCGCGCACACCCTCATCCTTTGTTGACACCCGTGCACATACCCTTGGCCCTGCCAACACCTGTAAGCACACCCTCAGCCCCTGATGATGCCCACGCGTGCTTGCTCAGTCCCCATTGATGCCCATGTGCATGTCCTTGGGCCTTGCCAATGACCACACCTTCACCCTCAGATCCCAGCAACGCCAGCATATGTGCTCTTGGCCCCTGCTGCCACCCGCACCCTCATCCATTGCTGATGCTAGCAAGTGTGCCCTCGTTCCTCATGGATGCTTGTGCACATACTTTTGTCCCCTGCTGACACCAGTGAGTGTATCCTCATCCCCCTTTGACGCCAGTACACACAACCTTGTCCCCCGCTGTTGATGGTGCATGTACCCTTGTACCCCACCAATGCATGCACATGTGCCCTCGGATATTACTGATATTACTGATACCCGTGAGTGCACCCTCAGACACCACCGGCATCCATGCATGTGCCCTTGACCACCACCAGTGCCAGCAAGTGCACCCTCTTCCCCACTCAACATCCATGTGCATGCCCTGGTTCCCCACTGATGCCCACACATGTGCCCTTGTTCACCACGGATGCCTATACATGCTCCCTTTTTCCCCAATGCCAGCGTGCATGCCCTCATCCCCTACCAATGCCAGCACGAGCATCCTTGTTCCCTGCCAATGCCCGTGTGCACACCCTCAGCCTCCACTGACACCCTGATGCATGCCCGGTTCAATGCATGCGTGTACACCCTCAGCCTCCACCAATGCTCTTGCATGCACCCTTGTCCCTCACCAATGCCCACGCATGTGCCCTTCAACCTCCACAACACCTGCAAGCATGCCCTCAGACCCCAGCAAAGCCAGAGCATGCACTCTCATTCCTCACCAACACCAGTATGTGCATCTTCATCCCTAACTGATGACCATGTGTGTGCTCTCTTCTCCTGTCAACTCCAGCATGAACCCTCTGATGTCAGCACGAGCACCCTTGTTCCCCACTGACACCAATGCTTGCACCTTTGTTCCCCACTGATGCCAGTGAGCACACCCTCGTCCTCCTTCAAGGCCAATGTGTGCATCTTCAGAAACTGTCATTGCCAGCACATGCACCCTCATTTTACACTGACACCAGTGAGTATGCCCTCATCCCCTATCGATACCAGTACACGTGCCCTCATATACCACTGACACCAGTGCACACATCCTTGTCCCCTGCCAATGCCAATGAACGAACTCATGCACACACCCTTGAGCCCTGCTGATGCCCACTTGCATGCCCTCGAACCCCATCAATGCATAAGTGCATGCATGCATCTTCCATCGATGCTAAAGCACACACACTCATCACCCGCCAATTACCACACACATACCCTCGGACTTCACCAATGCCTGCATGCCCTTGTCCCATGCTGATGTCCATGAGAGCACACTCATCCCCTGCTGATACCCATGTGCGCACCACCATCCCTCACCAAAGACTGCAAGCATGCCCTCTTCCCCTGCCTACGCTAGCAAGCATGCCATCGTCCCCAACCAAAGCCCACACAATTGCCCTCAGAACATGTGAGCACACTCAGGCCCCAATAACGCCTGCACAGGTGTCCTCAGATTGCATTGACACTCACACACAACACTTACAGCCTGCACCCAGTGGGGAAAAAAACCACATGGAACAGAATCACTAATACGCACGTTTCTCACAACAATGTCCTAGGAAGAGACACATTTCATGCAACATACAAAGACAACAGACATATGTCTCTTACCAAAATGCACCCTAGTTGAGATAATCTCATTCAACGTGAAACTGTGAGAGACACAACTCTTACAGCATGCACCCAGTGGGAAAAAACCTGCATACAGCATAAAACAGTTGAACAAACGTTTTACACAGCATGTCCAAAGTTAACAACACATTTTATACCAAGTGCAACAGTGACAGAAAGTTCTCCTACAAAATACACCTTACAGAATATAATCTCATTCAACGTGAAACTGTCAGAGACACAACTCTTACAACAAGCACCCAGTGGGAAAATACCTGCATCCAACATAAAACAGTTGAGCAAGCATTTTACACGGCATGACTCAAGTTAGAGGCACATTTTATATGAAGTGCAACAGTGACCTACAAATATCATACAAAAATACACCCAGCAGAGAATAATCTCATTTAATGTGAAACTGTGAGAGAGACAATTCTTATATCATGCACCCACTGAGAAAAAAATGGCATGAAATGTAACAAGTAATACACATGTTTCACACAATGTCCAAGTTAGAGACACATTTCATGCAATGTAAAAAGGTGACAGACATATGTCTCCTTCTAAAATACACCCTGGATGAGATCATCTCATTCAGTGTAAAACTGTGAGAGACACAAATCTTACAGCATGCACCCAGTGGGGGAAAACCCTCATCCGGTGTAAAACAGATGAATAAACATTTTACACAGTATGGCCCCAAGTTAGAGGCACATTTTATACCAAGTGCAACAGTGACAGACAAATCTTATACAAAAATACGCCCAGCAGAAAATAATGTCATTCAACATGAAACTGTGAGAGACACAACTCTTATAGCATGCACCTAGTGGGTAAAAACACGCATGGAACAAAATCAGTAATACACACATTTCACAAAACAATGCCCTAGTTAGAAACACTTCATGCAAGTACAAAGATGACACAAATATGCCTCTTACCAAAATTCACACTGGATGACATAATCTCATTCAACATGAAACTGTGAGAGACACAACTCTTATAGAATGCACCTAGTGAGAAAAAACCCACATGGAACACAATCAGTAACACATGTTTCACACAATAAGGCCCTAGCTAGAGACACATTTCATGCAACTTACAATGGTGACAGACATATATCTCTTACCAAAATGCACCCTGGATGAGATAATCTCATTCAACATGAAACAGTGAGACACATCTCTTACAGCATGCACCCAGTGAGAAAAAATCTGCATCCAAAAAAACACTTGAACAAACATTTTACACATAATGGTCCAAGTATAGGCACAATTTATACCAAGAGCAACAGTGACAGACAGTTCTCATACAAAAATACATCAAGCAGAATATAATGTCACGGAATGTGAAACTGTAAGAGATAAGACTCTTAAGCATGCACCCAGTGGAAAAAGAACTGTATCCAATGTAAAACAGTTGAAGAGACATCTTACACAGCATGATCAAAGTTAGAGCACATTTTATACCAAGTGCAACAGTGACAGTCAGATCTCATACAAAATACACATAGCAGAATATAGTCACATTCAGCATGAAACTGTGAGAGACCCAAATCTTATGCACCCAGTGGGGAAAAAATCACATGGGACATAATCAGTAATACACACGTTTCACACAACCATGCCCTAGTTAGATACACATTTCATTCAATGTACAAAGGTGACAGACATGTCTCTTACCAAAATGCATCCTGGATGAGATCATCTCATTCAATGTGAAACTATGAGGAAAACAACTCTTACAGCATGCACCCAGAGGGGAAAAACCTGTATCCAATGTAAAACAGTTGAACCAATATTTTACACAGCATGGCCTATGTAAGAGGCACATTTTATACCAAGTGCAACAGTGACAGACAGATCTCATATAAAAATACACCCAGAAGAAAATAATCTCATTCAACGTGAAACAGTGAGAGACACCACTCTTATAGCATGCCCTAAGTAGGAAAAAATCTGCAAAGAACATAATCAGTAATACACACATTACACACAACAATGCCATAGTTAGAGACACACTTCATGCAACATAAAAAGGTTGATAGATATTTGTCTCTTAACAAAATGTACCCTGAATGAGATAATATAATCCAACATGAAACTGTGAGAGACAAAACTCTTACAACATGCACACAATGGGCATAAACCCACATCCAACATAAAACAATGGAACAAACATTTTACACAGCATGGACCAAATTAGAGGCACATTTTATACCAGCACAAGAGTGACAGACAGATATCATATGAAAATACACCCAGCAAAAAATAACTTCATTCAATGTGAAACTGTAAGAAACACAATTATTACAGCATGCACCCAGGGGGAAGAAACCTGCATGGGATGTAATCAGTAATACACACATTTCACACAAAAATGCCCTAATTAGAGACACACTTAATGCAATGTACAAATATATATCTCTTACCAAAGGCACCCTGGAGGAGATAATCACATTCAACATGAAACTGCCCTAGTTAAAGACATATTTCATGCAATGTACAAAGTTGACACACATACGTCTGTGAGGGACACAACTTTTACAGCATGCACCCAGTGGGAACAAACCTGCATCCAACATAAAACAGTTTAACAAACATTTTACACAGCATAGCTCAAGTTAGAGTCAGATTTTACACAAAGTGCAACAATGACAGACAGGTGTCATACAAAAATATACCCAGCAGAAAATAATCTCATTCAAGGTGAAACTGTGAGAGACACAAGTCTCACATCAAGCATCCAGTGGGAAAAATACCACATCCAACGTAAAACAGTTGAACAAACATTTTACACAGCATAGCCAAATTTAGTGGCACATGTTATACTAAGTGCAACAGTGACAGAGTGATCTCATACAAAAACACCCAGTAGAACAAAATCTCATTCAATGTCAAACTGTGAGAGACACAACTCTTACAGCATGCACCCAGTGGGGGGGAAAAAAACCCCATGAGACATAATCAGCAACACAGACGTTTCACATAACAATGCCCTAGTTAGAGAAGCATTTTATGCAATGCACAAAAGTGACAGGCATATTTCTGTTACCAAAATGTGCCCTGGATGAGATAATCTCATTCAACGTGAAACAGTAAGAGACACAACTCTTACAGCATTCAACCAGTAGGAAAAACCCTCATCCAAAATAAAACAGTTGAACTAACATTTTATACACCATGGCCAGTTAGAGATACATTTTATACCAAGTATAACAGTGACAGACAGATCTCATACAAAAATACACACAACAAAAAATAATCTCATTCAACATGAAACTGTTAAATACAACTCTTACAGCATCCACTCGGTGAAAAAAAAACCCACATGGAATGTAATCAATAAAACACACATTTCCCAAAACAACGTCCTAGTTAAAGACATGTTTCATGCAATGTACAAAGGTGACAGACATATGTCTCTTACCAAAATATGCCCTGGATGAGATATTCTCATTCAACATGAAACTGTGAGAGACGCAAATCTTACAGAATGCGCCCAATCCCGCATCCAGCACAAAATGGTTGAACAAACATTTTACACAACAAGGCCCAAGTTAGAGGCATATTTTAGAACAGATGCAACAGTGACAGACAGATCTCATACAAAAATACACCCAGCAGGAAAAAAATCTCATTCAGCATGAAACTGTGAGAGACACAACTCTTACAGCATGAACCAAGTGGAAAAAAACCTGCAAGAATGTAATCAGTAATACACATTTCACACAGCAACAACTTAGAGACACATTTCATGAAACGTACATGGTGACACATGTATGTCTCTTACTAAAATGCTCCCTACGTGAGATAATCTCATTCAACGTGAAACGGAGACACAACTCTTACAGCATGCCCCCTGTGGGAAAAATCTGCAAGGAATGTTATCAGTCATACACACATTTCACACAACAATGCCCCAATTAGAGACACATTTCATGCAGTGTTCAAAGGTGACAGACCTAAGTCTCTTAGCAAATTGCACCCTGTAAGAGATATCTCATTCAACATGAAACGGTGAGAGACACAACTCTTACAGCATGCACCAATAGGGAAAAGACCAGCATCCAACGTAAAACAGTAGAGCAAACATTTCACATAGCATGGCTCAAGTTAGGGGCACATTTTATACCAAGTGCAATGGTGACAGACAAATCTCACACAAAAATATACCCGGCAGAAAATAATCTCATTCAATGCAAAACTGTCAGAGACAAAACTCACAGGATGCACCCAGTGGGGAAAAATCGGATGGAACATAAACACTAATACACACTTTTCAGAAAACAACACCCTAGTTAGAGACACATTTCATGCGAAGTACAAAGTTAACAGGCATATGTCTCTTACCAAACCGTGCCCTGGATGATATATATCTCATTCAAAGTGAAACTGTGGGAGACACAAATCTTACATCATGCACCCAATGAGAAAAAAAGCTGTATGCAACATAAAACAGTTGAACAAATATTTTACGTAGCACGGCCCAAGTTAGAGGCACATTTTATACCAAGTGCAACAGTGACACACAAATCTCATACAAAAATACACCCAGCAGAAAATAATCTCATTCAATGTGAAACTGTGACAGACACGACTCTTACAACATGCATCCTGTGGGAGAAAAACTCGCATGGAACGTAACCAGTAATACACACATTTCACACAACAATGCCCTAGTCAGAGACACATTTCATGCAATGTACAACAGTGACAGATATATGTCTTTTATCAAAATATGCCCTGGATGAGATCATCTCATTTCAGGTTAAACTGAAAGAGACACACCTTTACAGCATGCATCCAATGGGATAAAACCCGAATCCAAAGTAAAAACGTTGAACAAACATTTTACAGAGCATGGCCCAAGTTAGAGGCATATTTTATACCAAGTGGAACAGAGACAGATAGAGCTTATATAAAAATACATCCAACAGAAAATAATCTCATTCAACATGAAACTGTGACAGACACAACTCTTACAGCATGTACTCAGGAGGAAAAACCCACATTGAATGTAATCAGTAATACACATATTTCACACAGCAATGCCCTCATTAGAGACACATTCTACACAATGTACAAAGGTGACAGACAAATGTCTCTTACCAAAATATGCCCTGGATGAGATAATCTCATTCAAGGAATAACTGTGAAAGACACAAATCTTACAGAATGCACCCAGTGGAAAAATTCCACATTCAATGTAAAACAGTAGAACAAACATTTTACACAACATGGCCCAAGTTAGAGGCACATTTTAGACCAAGTGCAACAGTGACAGACAGATCTCATACAAAAATACACCCAGCAGAAAATAATCTCATTCAACGTGAAACTGTGAGAGACACAACTCTTACAGCATGCACCAAGTAGAAAAAAACCTGCATCCAATGTAAAACAGTTGAACAAACATTATACAAACCATGACCCAAGCCAGAAGCACATTTTAGACTGAGGAAAGCAGTGACATATAGAACTCATACAAAAATATACCCAGTAGAAAATAATCTCATTCTCTGTAAAATTGTGAGAGACCCAACTCTTGCAGCATGCATCCAGTGGGAAAAAAACCCACATTCAACATAAAACACTTGAACAAACATTTTACACATCATGGCCCAAGTTTGAGGCATATTTTATACCAGGTGCAACAGTGGCAGACATATCTCACACAAAAAATACACCCAGCGAAAGACAATCTCATTCAATGTGAAACTGTCAGAGACACAACTCTTACAACATGCACCCAGTAGGAAAAAACCCACATGGAACATAATCAGTAATACACATGTTTGATGCAATGCCATAGTTAGAGACACATTTCTTGCAATGTACAAAGCTGACAGACATATGTCTTTTACCAAAATATGCCCTGGATAAAATAATCTCATTTAAAGTGTAACTATGCCAGATACAATACTTACTTCTTGTACCCAGTGGGACAAAACTGCACCCAAAAGAAAATATTTGAACATACATTTCACACAGCCAAGTTAGAGGCACATTTTAGACCAAGTGCAACAGTGACAGATCTCAAACAAAAATACACCCAGCAAAAAATAATCTCATTCAATGTGAAACTGTGAGAGACACAACTCTTACAGCATGCACACAGGGGTAAAAATAACCCACATCCAACGTAAAACAGTTGAACAAACATTTTACCCTGCATGGCCCAAGTTAGAGGAAAATTTTATATCAAGTGCAACAGTGACCAACAGATCTCATACAAAAATACATCCAGGAGAAAATAATCTCATTCAATGTGAGAATGTGAGAAATACAATTCTTACAGCATGCACCCAGTAGGAAAAAACCCACATCCAACATTAAACAGTTGAACAAACATTTTACACAGCATGGCCCAAGTTAGAGACACTTTTTATACCAAGTGCAACATTGATAGGGAAGTTGGAGATGGGCCAGGTGCAGTGGCTCATGCCTATAATCCCAGCATTTTGGGAGCCAGAGGCTAGAGCATTGCTTGAGCTCGGGAGTTTGAGACTAGCCTGGGCAACATGGCGTGACCTCATCTCTACACTAAAAAAAAAAAAAAAATTGGCCAGGCATGGTGGCCCATGCCTGTGGTTCCAACTACTTGGAGGGCTGAGGCAGAAAGATCTCCTGAGGCTGTGGTGGCCTGAGTGCACCACTGCACTCCAGCCTGGGTAACAAAGTAAGGCTCTGAATCAAAAAGAAAAAAGAAAAAAAAGAAATTTGGAGATGGGCAATGCAGAGCCACCCAGAGTCACCCCCGTCCTGAAGGAAGAGGTCACTGTGCACTTAGTACTTGCTTTTATTAATGTTTAAAGGCTAGTTTTTCTTACAGTGTTAAAATAGTTTAAACAACATTGAAAATGAATAAATAGGCATATTAACACTTGCAGCATAATTTAAATTTAAATGTATTACTTACAACAAAACCAGACTTTATTTAAAATTTATTTTGTGGCTTTAAAGGTAGTAAACTCATCAGCAGCACTTTTTGTTTTGCCAAGAAAGTCACAGTTTAATTGGCAGTAAATTTGTAATGACACATAAAATATCCGCTTTATAAACATTGACATCCAACATTTGATGAAATATAAATTAACTATATCAAGCTTTGATATCATAGCATAAAATCCAATTGAAAAAAGTCAGTCCTCTTTGTGTGTGTGTGTGTGTGTATGTGTGTGACTTTGACAATTTTAGATAAAATCAGAATCTGTTAAAGGTCAGTTAACATTCAGCAGTATGGTCCAGGGGTCATTTCCAATATGACATCGATAAGCATCTTCCCAAGATTTTCTATGCTAATTGGTCTATTTATATATTTTTTTCATTTTAGAGTTTATTTTGTCAATGTGCATTTTTTAAAGGAAACTATGCATTTTCTCTAGGTCTCCAGATTGCTGTGGAGGTTTCTCTTTTTGACATTTAATTTCTCCTTTCCAGCTTTCTACAAAATTCTTCCTACTATGTACTTCTGTTATTTTTGCATCAACAATATTTTTAAACTATGCTTCTTAGCTTAACAACCTTAAATGATTTTTAATTTATTTCTGCTAAATAAGATGTCTTTAACAAGATCCAACTGTCAGTGGTATTATTAAAAAATATTATATATTCACACAAACACACATACACACACACACATACACACACACAAAACCTCTTCCAAATTTAGATGAGATTGTTCTAAGCAAAATTTGTGAGTTTTAGAATATAAGATCAGAATGTTCATCTTTAAATTTCAAGTGTTGATAGTTAAATAACCTAAAGCCATTTAAAATCAAATTTCTTAAAGACTTACATCATTAGGGCCACGTGTGGTGGCTCATGCCTCTAATCCCAGCAGTTTGGGAGACCAAGACAAGAGGATTGCTTAATCCCAGGAGTTAAGACCAGTATAGGCAACATAGCAAAACTTTGTCTCTACAAAATAAAAAAAAATTATCCAGACAAGGTGGTGCATGAATGTAGACTCAGCTGCTTAAAAGACTGAGGTGGAAGAAGGAAGGATGCCTGAGCCCAAGAAGTAGGGGCTATTGATGAGCCATGATCGTGCCACTGCACTTTAGCCTGGGCAAGAGAGTGAGACCCCGGACTCAAAAAATCAATCACTGACTTGGCAGTTACACATTCTGTGCAAGAATCAATTCTGGTCTTGTTTGCTGTTGTGTTAGCAGTTTCACGATCCATCAGCTACTCAGCTAGAGTTCTGGAAATCTGAAAGTCAGCGGTATGATCTTAAAATTACTTAAACAATGTCATCAGAAGCCTGTAATCAGAGTACCTGTCATAGCCCTTCCATGGATCTCAAAGTCAGTCCTTTTTGTTGGAAAGGAATCTTTCTGACCTCTAGCTGATTGCAGAAACTTTCAAAAAAGCATCAGAGTGAAGCAATAACTGTCTGTGAATGACAAAATGTAAAATGGCCGTGGTTAAAGATCTGATGAGAGTTTATCATAACAATTGACAAGGACATTTGGTTGTTTCTGTGGCAGATAACATAAAAATAACTGAAATTAAGACTGATAACATTATACCAGGTCATATCAAGGATAGAGAGAGTACTGACCAATTTCTAGGAATTCATACAGTTTCTGATGCAGATTTAAGAAGGTCCTTTCTCCAATGATAATCTCTGGTGATTTAGTCATCTTTCTCTTCTTGGTATGAGAGGGAGATACCTTTACAGATGGAGGTTTCCTTTATAAATGTAAATTTTACTTACAAAGGGGTAACATTTGCACTATTTTAAAAATTTCTCCTGTACCCGCATTTTCTCAAAATAATCAGCTCCAAATAATCCTATCCTATGCAAAGAGGCATATTTTGGGGTGGTAGAGTATGGTCTCCTACGCTGTCTTTCAAAGTGGCTGTGCTGTTATATGTTCCACCAGCAATGTCTCTTCTCCTACAATGGTTTCCCTTTTTTTTTAAGAGTTTAGCAGTTCTAACAGGTGTGCAATGCTGTCTTATAGCTGTAATTTTACTGTTCCCTAATGTGATGTTGAGCATCTTTTTGTATGATTATTTGTCATCTTAGTATCTTCTTTGGTGAGGTGATTCTTCTGATATTTACTCATTTTCTAATTGGGTTACGGCCTTACTGTTGAGTTTTAAGACTTCTTTGTATATTTTGAATACAAATTCTTCCCCAGGTATGTATTTTGCTAATATTTTCTCAGTCTGTAGCTTGTCTTTTGCATTCTAAGTTCGAGAACATTTTTAAGTAAATTTCTGTGTAAGTTGTAAAGTTTGTGTCTACATTTATTTTATTTCCCGTGATTTATTCCCCATGGTTTCCAAGTAACTGTTCTTTCACCGTCTTTGGAAAAGATACAGGACCGTCGACCCCATTTCTGTTTTAGCACCAGGTGACCTCTGAATTTTTGCTCTGCAGGACAGCCAGGAGGGGGTGCACGGCCGCCACATGGGCGCCCAAGATCCTGCAGGAGGTGAGCCTGCCTTTCTGACCAGGAGGTGCCAAGGACCACCAGTAGGAAGGGAGCTTCCCCATCAGCGCAGATCCAGGGACCCTGCCTTGCTTTGTGACACCTGAGGCTGTGTCCATGGTAAGTCAAATCCCCTATTCACAGCCTGACTGCAAGGGACTGGCAGAAAGTCTGGCAGGAGGGGCAGGCTGGTGTTTAAAACTAGAAACAAAATCCACTCTTTCTCCTGCATCCAAGGTCCTTCTCCATGCTCAGACATGGTGGCCACTGATGTGAAGTCCACTAATGTAGCATCCACTAATGCAATATCCAGTAATGAGATGTTCACTGATATGATGTCTACTGATGTAATGTCAACTCACATGTTGTCCACTTTGATGTTCACTGATGTAATGTCCCCTCACATGTGCTCTGATGTGATGTTCGCTGATGTAATGTTCAAGCAGTGGCCTTGTAAGAGTAACATGGCATTCAGACTCTTACTGGACACCTGATGTCACAGTTTCTGCTGACCTGGATCTGAATGCAGCTCAGCCTCTAGAACGAAAGTCAATGTCATCTCTGATTTATTGACATGGTGTTGATGTGGTTGTGTGTAAAAGTCAGGTACTTTCCAGTAATTCCATCCTTACAGGAGACTTGAGACAACGCACAACATGCTCTCCATCCTTTCTCCAGGTTTCTCCTTAGGATCCAGTTTTCTTTCTCTGCATCTTTTCCTGAGACCTCAGTTTCACAACCTTGGCAGATGTAAAGGGCAGAGGTGACCCCAGGTGGGTCTTTCCGTGTTTCCTTCTGAGCAGATGCAGACTCTGCATTCCTGGCAGAACCCCCTGCCTGATTCTGACCTCAGTGCTGTCCACCTGGAAGAGCACAGATCTACCCACCCAACACTGGAGATCTCAACTTACGAGTGGCAAAATACTTGTTAACAAAACCTGAATCTCATCTGTCACTCCGAGATTTCATTTTACCTGTGGTTTCCCACTGGCCTTAGAAAAAGGGCTACGAGGCTGACCATGGCCTCTACACACTGATTTCTCCTGCCTGCTGCCCTCTCCCGTCCACCCCAATTGCCTGCAGTCTAATCTGCTCTCATTTATGGGAACACAGCAGGCTCTTAGGTGTCTTGGAGATTTTATGCATGTTCCCTCAGCTCATCTAACCAATACCCACGCTTATCAAATTTTCTAAGTCTTTATCCAGCTAAATCCTTAAAGTCACAGAAGTATGATAACTAACAGCAGAAAAGTTAATAACATTGTTTTTCTAAAGACAAAAAATTCATTATTTGTTAAATCACTTGTGACAATTTGTAAATCAAAGAAATAGTAATCAAATGGAACAAAAGTTCATGTTTAGAGTGATTAGTGAAGAAAAAGAAAAATCTTTATTTATACAGTAGACAATTAGTAAAGAAAGCTTGGAGATTTAAACAGATGAAATTATTAATGTTTAAGTATTGCTATGCAATGAGGGGTATCATTATTTTAGAGCTCCAGTATGGAACTTGGGGTAGATATACATCCATGTGTCCAGTGAACCCAATGGCATCCTCTGTCTCCTTCTGCTGGATGGCAAATTATTCACCCATGGAGACTGAGGAACAAACTGCCAATGTCACCATAATCTCCAGTCCAGCAGGAAAGTCCTCATATTTCAGAATATCATATCCTGTCATGTCTTGCCTTTTCTCATCCAAGAAAGCCTGCTCCCTGAAAATATTGTTAACCTGCTGCTCCTTGGGTGGAGCTTGACAGGAATAATTGTACAACACAAAATTACATGACCCTCAGAAAAGATGATATAAGAAACACTTGGCAAGATAAAACAATGTACTAAAAATACTCATACATGTATTCCCATAAGAACACATATAAGTGTTAATTTAAATGCCAGTCACACCTTGAAACTTGAAATCAAGAGACCCTAATCATACTCTGAATGTGATGAGAACTCACCGATATCTTAGTTCAGAGCCCAGCTAACACCTGCATTCATGCAATGATCTTTGGTTATGGACTTGGGTCATGGCATCTCCTAGCATTATATTCTTTGTCTCCAACACAGGGATGCAAGATAACTTATGCAAACCTGAAAACACAAAGGTCATAATATTCATGTATTTTTTTAGGGGAGAGTATTAGATAATAAAACCTATTTCACATTTGGTGATTACCTCTGAGATAAATTTCAAGTCTCCATTTCTTGCTTTGCTGTCCAAGCAAAGTGTCTGGAAGCCACTAGTGTATAATAGAGAGTTAGTTCTCCTAAGACTGTGGGCTTTGTCCTGAAATGTTAGTGGAGTTACCAGGGCTCATGAAAGCTGTAACTTTGCTCCATGTTCTTTGAGGAAGAAGTCCTGTGCACAGAAAGTAAAAAATAATACAAGAGCTGAGTATTTTTTACGTAAATTTACTTGAGAAAAATGTTACTATTTTGCCCAATTGGAATTGGTAGAATTTGGTACACTGACAGTGTTGTGCAATGAGCTATCTAGTTCCAGAGCATTTTCATTACCTCCAAAGGAAACTCAGCACCGATTAATAAGGTTCTCCACATTTATCCTCCCATCCTTGGCAACCACTGGTCTGCCTCCTCTCTCTATGTATTTGCCTGTTCTGGATATTCCATATAAATGGACTAACACTGCATGTGGACTTTTGTGTCTGACTTCTTTCACCAAGCGTGTTGTTTCCAAGGTCCATGCATGCTGTAGCATATATCATTTTTTTCATGTTTTTCTTTGTGATTAAATATACATAACATAATGTGCATTATTTAGGCAATTGTTAAGTATATTGTTCTGTCATTAACTACATCCTTATTGCTGTGTAGCCTCGGCCACCATCCATCTCCAGAATGTTTTCCATCTTCATCAACAGAAAGACTGAACTCATTAAACACTAACTTCCTGTTCTGCTCTTCTCTGAGCCCCAGGAAACCACTATTCTACTTTTATTCCCACTGCATTTGACTATTCCATGTACCTCATATAAGTGGTTATATTTGAGCTTTTGTGCTTGGCTCTTTCCACTTCACATATTCTCAAGGTCCACTCATGTTGGAGCTTATGTCAGTATTTCCTTTGTTTTTAAGACTGAATACTATGCCATGGTAGGGATGGCCTGCACTATGTTTATATATTCATTCATTGATGGACACTTGGCTATTGTGAATAAGGCTGTTGTGAACATGGGTGTACAAATATCTATTTGAGTACCTGCTTTCAATTCCTTTGGGTAGATACTCAGAAGATGAATCACTGGGTCATACATTAACACCATGTTTAATTTATACATATTAATGACTTTGTTGTTTTACACAGTAGCTGTACCATTTTACTTTTCTCTTTCCTATTTATGGATAAAAAATATTTCAGTTTATGATATATCACATTTTGTTTATCCATTCATCTCTTGATGGACATTAGGGTTGTTTCCAACTTTTGGTTATTGTGTGAATAATGGTATTATGTATATTTATGTAGAATTTTTTGTTTCACCACCTGTTTTCAATTCTTAGGGAATACAGTGAATCCTCACTTAATGTCATTGAAAGATTTTTGAACTCTGCTACTGTAAGTGAAATGAAAGAAATTTGGCAGCAGACAGCAGATGCTCTTGCTGTTGTCCTGTCCATTGTGCCCTTTACAATGTATCTTGCCTCTAATAAATCTACGTTCTTAGTTCAGAAAGAAAGAAGGAAGGAAGGAAGGAATAAAAGTAAGAAAGAAAGAAAGAGAGAGAGAAATAAATAAATTATGCCATAGGTTAATTGATATAAAGGAGAGTTAGATTCCTAGGGCAATATTTCTGAGCAAAGAAACATCACCCACCAAACCTCTAAATAAAGACTAAAAAACCTCTAATATTAAACATTGAAATTAATGTGAGCTGTACATTCATTTAAGAAGGAGTAATACAAACAAGTGACATCATTATTTACCTAATTATTCCAGTTCAAAGTCATGGGTGTTCAAAGTGTATCAGAGCAGCTCAGGGTGCAAAGCAGGACACCATTCCATCTCAGGAAGCACTCACACACACTCACACTAACTCAGACTGAGACAATGTAGACATGCACATTCACTTACCGTGCACATCTTCAGGATGTGGGAGGAAACCAGAGTACCTAGAGAAAACTCATGCAGACATGAGGAGAACCTGCAACTCCACATAGACAGTGGCCTTGCCAAAGAATTCATATATTTTTAAAATCAATGTTATAACAATAATGTTGAATGAAATGACATTTTTCAAGGACCTGCTATACACACCTAGAATGCAACTGTTGATTCATATGGTAATTCCATTTTTAACATTTTGAGGCAATTATAAACAATGTCACATATAAGCTGAACTATTTTATATCCCACATAGAATGTTTAAGGGTTGTAATTTCTCTGCGTCCTTGCCAGCAATTACTATCTTTGATTTTTTTTTTTTTTTTGCCTTTTTTAGTGTATACGAAGGGTGTCTCATTATAGTTACAATTTGCATGTGCATTATGATAATAATATTATCTTTTCACGTGCTTTTGGCCATTTGCATGTCTTTTTAGCAAAACATGCATTCAAGTTCTTTTTCCATTTTATAATTGGGTTGTCTTTTGTTGTTGAGTCATGAGCTGTTTATATATTTTGGATAGCAGACACTTATCAGATTATATAATTGGAAATATTTTCTTTCGTTCTCTGGGTTGTCTTTTCTATTTCTTGACAGTGTCTTGATGTACAGAAGTTCTTAATTTGAGGAAATTTTTCTTCAGTTGTTTGTGCTTTTGTTGTCAGATCTCAGAAACCATTGCTGAATCCAGGGACATGATGATTTCTCTGTATGCTGTCTTCTAGACCTTGAGCCATTTTAAGTTCATTTTTCTGTGTGGTATGAGTTAAGGGTATAATTTCATTTCCCTGCATGTGAGTAATCAGTTATCTAACAACACTTGTTGAATTTAATAGTCTCAGCCTTTATCAAAAAGTAATTGACCTTAGAGGCATGGATTGATTCTGGCCTAGAAATTCAGTTCCGTTGATCTATATTTGTATCTTTTTGCCAGTGTCATGCTATTTTTATTGCTGTTCTTTGTTGTAAGATTTGAAATTGGAAAATGTGAGCATTCAAGTTGGCTTTCCTTTTTCATGATTATTTTGACCACTTAAGATCCCTTAAAATTTCATCTTTCAGGATCAGCTTGCCCATTTCAGTCAAAAAGATTTGGGGATTTTCATAGGAGTCAGAATGATTTTGCAGACTGCTTTGTGTAGTATTGGCATTTTAAGAACTATTAAGTCCTCTAATCTTTTAACATAGGGTGTCTGTATATTTATGTAGGCTTTTAAAAATTCATTTCATCAATATTTTGTGAATTTTCATGTTTAAGTCTTATACCTTCGCTAAATTTATTCCTAATATATTGATACTGTTGATTATTTTTATATGGAGTTGTTTTCTTAACTTCATTTTCTTGCTTCTTATTGCTAGTCTATTGATATTTTGCCCTGTACATTTTCTGATTTGGTTTACTAGCTTGAATAATTTGGAGGTGGGGAGGTTTCTTAGGATTTTTTTGGTCAGAATCTCATTCTGTTTCTCAGGCTGGAGTGCAGTGGCATGCTCTTGGCTACCACAGCCTTGAGCTGCTGGGCTAAGGCAGTCCTTCCACTTTGGCCTCCCAAATAGCTGGGATTATGGTTGTGCCACCATGCCCAGCTACTTTTTCAACTTATTGTAGAGACAAGGTCCCGCCATGTTGCCCAGGCTGGTCTCGAACACCTGGGCTCAGGCAATCCTCTTGCCTTGGCCTCCAAGAGTACTGGGATGACAGGTGGTGTGACCCACTGTGACCATTTAATGATTTTTTATATATAAGATTATGTGATCTGTAAATAGTTTTACTGTTTCCTTTCACATATGAATACTTTTTACTTTTTCCTTCCTAATTCCTCTGGATAGAACATCCAGTACAATGTTGAATATTGTGATGAAAGGGAACATGTGTGCCATGTTACCGATATTGGGAGTAAAGCTTAGGGTTACCACAACTGAGATGATGGTTGCTAGAATTCTGTATAAAGGTCTTTTATTGTGTAAAGGATATTTCTATCCCTAATTTGTTGGGTGTTTTTATCATTAAATGTTGTTGGATGTGGTTTAAAATTCATTCTGCATTAATTGAAATAGAAATGTGATGTTCTGTTATCCTGATGTATTGCAAAGAGGGCTTTGCTACATTGACCCACTCTTCATTTTCTGGGAGAAAGTTCTCTTGTTATTGGGTTTAAGCCTTGCAATGTGCTAATTTCAATATCAATGTGTTAGGATTTATTATGTCTAGAGTTATGACAGATATTTCTATTTAATAACAGTTTTCTGTTATTGTGATGGCATGTCTTAATGTGATTTAGTTTAAATTGGGGTCAAGATTTGGAAGAGATTGGTTTAGTGTTTAGAGTGACAAGAATTAAAGGTTTACAAGTTAAAATTTAATGTAGAGGGACTTCAGATATAAGGTGTTAAGGTGGGGTTGGAAATGAAATTGTGGAGAGTTATTAGAGATAAAGTGAGTACTGGGGTATGGGTTAGAGTAGGTTAGGGCAAGTGTTAAGGTAATAAGTGTTAAGCGTTAAGGTTACATTAAGATTTAGGGTTTGGGTTAGAGTTAGTATTAAAATTTGAGTTTGACGTTATGGGTAAGAGGTTAGATAGTAGGGTTATTGGTGAGGGTTAGAGATCTGGTTACAAACTGAGGTTTAAAAGTTTGAGTTAAAATTGAGGTGAAGGTTAAGGTAAAATAGGGTGATAATTATTTTAAGGTTAGGATTAGAGGTAGGTATGAATTCATTTTAGCATTATGGCTTAGGGGTTGGGGGTTGGAGTTAAGGGTTAGGGACAAAGTTATTCCTGTCTAGCTCAACCTGAGGAGCAGAAGGTTAACAGTATTTCTAAGGAGCAGGCTTTTTTTGGGTGAGAAAATACGGCACCTGATGGGATGTTATTCTGGAATATGAAAACTTTCCTGATGGACTGGAGATTATGGTGACAGTGGCAGTTTGTCTCTCAGTCTCCATAGGTCAATAATTTGCCATCCAGCAGGAGGAGACAGAGGACAACATTGGATTCATTGGACACATGGATGTAACTCCATCCTAAGTCCTACACTGGAGCTCTAACACAATAACACCCTTCACTGCATTTCAATACTTAAATATTAATAATTCATCTGTTTAAATATCCTAGGTTTCTTGACAAATTGTCTATTGTATAAACAAATATTTTTCTTTTTCTTCACCAATTCCCCAAACATGAACTTTGGATCCATTTAATTACTATTTATTTGATTTATAAATTGAGGGTAATTGTCATAGGTAATTTAACAAATACTAAATTTTTTGTCTTTAGAAACACCATGTTATTAACTTTTCTACTGTTAGATATCACACTTCTACAACTTTAAAGATTTAGCTGGACAAAGTCTTAGAAAATTTGATAAGGGTGGGTATTGAGTAGACAAGATGAGGGAACATACATAAAATCTCCAAGACACCCAAGAACCTGCCATGTCCCCATAAATGAGAGCAGAATAGACTGTAGACAATTGGGGTAGATGGGAGAGGGCAGCAGGCAGGAGCACTTAGGGTGTGACGGCCACAGTCAGCACTGTGGTCTTTGTCCTAAGGCCGGTAGAAAAACACAGGTATAATTAAATTGGGAGAGTGACAGATGAGACTAGGGGTTTTATAAACGAGTATTTTGCCATTATGAAGTTGAGATCGCCAGTGGTGGGAAGGTGGATCTGTGCTCCTACTGGTGGGCTGCACTGAGGAGAGCTCAGAATCAGGCCAGGGGTTCTGCCAGGAATGCAGAGTCTGCATCTGCTCAGGAGGAAACACAGAAGGACCCAGCCTGGGGTCACCTCTGCCCTTGGCATCTGCCAAGGCTGCGAAACTGAGGGACGGTCTCAGGAAAAGATGCAGAGAAAGAAAACTGGATCCCAAGGGGAAACCTGGAGAAAGGAGGGGAGTATGTTGTGCTGCTGTCACAAGTGTCCTCTAAGGACGGAATTACTGAAAAGTACCTGACTTTTACCACAACCAGGTCAACACATTCTAGAAGCTGAGCTGGACCCAGATCCAGATCAGCAGAAGCTGTGACACCAGCTGTCCAGTAAGAGTCTGAATGTCATGTTACTGTTACAAGGCCACTGTGTGAACATTACATTAATGGACATCACATCCGTGCACAACATATGAGTGGACATTATGTCAGTGGACATCACAGTAGACATCATGTGAGTGGGCATTACATCAGTGGACATTGCAGAAGCAGCCATTATGTCAGTGTTGTGAAATCAGTGGACATCACATCACATCACTGGACACTACATTTGTGGGCATGACATGAGTGATCCCATGTCTGGGTGTGGAGAAGGACCTCCGGTGCGGGGGAAACAGTGGATTTTGTCTCCCGTTTTCCACACACGCCCTCCCCTCCTGGGTCTCTGCCGATCCCTCTCAGTGAGGGCTGTGAACAGGGAGCCTGATGCACCATAGACATGGCCTCAGGTTGTCCCAAATCGAGGCGGGGTCCTCGTGTCTATGATGAGAGGGAAGCTCCTGTTCTGGCAGTGACCGGGGGTGACAACTTCAGGCGAAAGTGGCACCTCAGGGTCAGAAAGATGAACTCGCCCCCTTCCGGCCAGTGGGGGCACTGCAGGACCTCAGGCTCCCGCGCGGCTGCTGTGCACCCCGTCCTGGCCATTCTGCTGAAGCAAAATTCAGAGTTGAGATCACTCAGTGCCAAATTTTGGAAATTAAAATGGAAATGGAGCCCTCTGTCCTTGGTTTTTTTCCAAAGATGGTGAAAGAACACTTACTTGGAAACCATAGGGAATGAAATAAATGTAGACACAAACTTTACAACTTACACCAAAATTTACTCAAAACAGTCCTCAGACTTAGAAAGCAAAACACAAACCACAGACTGAGAAAGTATTAGCAAAGCACATATCTGAGGAAGAATTTGTATTCAACATGTACAAAAAACTCTTAAAACTCAACAATAAGAATATAACCCAGTTTTTAAAAATGGGTAAATATCAGAAAAACACCACACCAAAAAAGATACTCAGATGACAAATAATCATGCAAAAGTATGCTCAACATCATACTAGGGAACTGTAAAATTACAGCAATAAGATAGCATTGCACACTTGTTATACTTTAAACTCTAAAAAACCAAAAAGGTAAACCATTGATGGAGAAGAGATAGAGACTCTCACTCATTGCTGGTGGAACATATAATCACACAGCCACATTGAAAGACAGTGTAGGAGACCAGAATGTGCCACCCCAAGATATATGTCTCTTTAGGACAGGATTATTTTGAGCTGATTATTTTGAGAAAATGCTGGTACAGGAGAACTTTGAAAATCGTGAAGTTACCCTTCTGTTAGGAAACTTTACATTTATAAAGGAAACCTCCACTTGTAAAGGTGTCTCCCTCTCATACCAAGAAGAGAAAGATGACTAAATCACCAGAGATTATCAATGGAGAAGGCACCTACTCAAATCCATATAACAAACCTTACCTTTGTTTAAGGTTCTTTCCCTGGTTACCTCCTCACTATTGCCCCCACAACACCCTTCTTTCTTTGTTTCAGTTGAAGATGGCATTTAATCTTGAACTCAAAGCCATCTCTTGGAGATTTCCTAATTTTTCCCAGTGTAGCACCCATGTATACATATACATATACTTGTTAAAACATGGTAAGAAAGACTTTATTCAGAACCATTGGGGGAAGACACAGGGACTGCTGCAACAGGTCTTACAATGGGGGAGAGAGATTGGGCTCAAGTCCAAAAATAGCATGGGCAAGTGGGAATTTATATTCAAGGAGTGGGTGGGGTCAGAGGGTGGAAAACCAGCAAGAGGAAAGTTATATTTGTCGGGCAAAATGTTACTGTTTCAGAAACTGTATGAAATTCCTAGAAATTGGTCAATGCTCTCCCTATCTATGACATGATCTGGCATAAAGTTATCAGTCTTAATTTCAGTTATTATTTTCATGTTATCTGCCACAGAAACAACTGAAGGTCCTTGTGAATTGTTATAATGAACTCTCGTCAGATCTTTAACCTCGGCCATTTTACACATTTTGTCATTCACAGACAATTATTGCTTCACTCTGATGCTTTCTTGAAAATTCCTGCAATCAGCTACAGGACAGAAGGAATTCTTTCCAACCAAAAGGACTGACTCTGAGACCCACAGAGGGCTATGACAGGTGCTCTGGGTACAGGCTTCTGATGACATTGTTTAAGTAATTTTAAGATCATACCACAGGACTTCCAAATTTCCAGAACTCTAACTGAGAAGCTGATGGGTCATGAAACTGCTAACCCAACAGCAAGCAAGACCAGAATTGATTTTTGCACAGAATGTGTAAGAGCTAAGTCAGCGGCTGACTTTTTCTTTTTTTTGAGTTGGGGTCTTACTCTGTCACCCAGGGTAGAGTGCAGTGGTGTGATCATGGCTCACTAACAGCCCCCACATCTTGGGCTAAAGCATCCTTCCTTTTTCTACCTCAGCCTCTTGAGTGGCTAAGACTACAGTCATGCACTACTATGTCTGGATAATTTTCTTTTTTAATTTTGTAGAGATAAAGCCTCGCTATGTTGCCTAAACTGGTCTCTGAAAGGAGGTACCTATAGAAACTTAACTTATTCTTAGTCTTTTTGCCTCAGCATAGCCATTAGAAGGCATTCAGACATTCTACTGCAGGCCAAGCGGCAGCCTATCCCTGCCCCT